>JALIZH010017488.1:0-24213 GCA_030522465.1 Rhipicephalus appendiculatus
AACGCCCATGGTGCGCTTGCGTCCAGTTCGCTAGCTTGATATACACCAAAATTGGTATTGCCTGACATGACTGTACGACGGACATAAATGGCAGGTCCTAACATGTAAAACACGACATGCAAATTATGTAAAGCATGATTTGCTCCTTCTGGCTGCTTCGCATTACATCGATTCCCACAGTGCGTGGGATCTGCCAGCTTTTTTTCTGTTCATTCGTTCTGTCTTTCTTTCTTTCTTTCTTTCTTTCTTTCTTTCTTTCTTTCTTTCTTTCCTGCTTTCTTTGTTTCTTCATAGGTAGCGGCAGTCCCCGGAACGCTGTCTTCGGTCGGCATCGGCTTGGCCTCATGTTCTTACCAGCGGTTCTCAGCCTGTATAGAACTAATTCAGGGGCTTTATGAAGACAGGCTCAGCGAAAGAACCGCCACGCGATCATGAAAACGCGGGTAGAGAGTTCAGTTTCATCCAAGACGGAATTTTCCTATGTGTGCAATTAGTCATGCTGGCCTTACGCGCTGTCCAGCAAATTGCTTTTATTCCGCCAACGCGAAATGTTGCAATGAAGCGCCCTCAACAACTGTGCCGCTTTCAAACTGTTTTAACACGAAAGTGTTTTAAGCCGGCGTTAGCCCGAAGACTTGAGGATCAACCAGATTTGCCGTGCCATGCTCTGCGCGACTTAGTGCAAATTCTCGCATTTTTACAGCGAAAGCTGTTATGAGATCACAGCAAGGGTGCCGTAGTTGTCCGCCGCCGCCGCCGCCGCCAGTGTCCGTAACCGCTACCGCACGAAATAAGAAAAAAAACTTTAAGAAAAAATGTTCAGGATGGAACGGGGTTCGAACCTGGGTTCGCTCCGTGCCAGCCCAGTGTTCTACCACTGAGCCATGCCTGTGCTCGAAAACCCGGCGCACAAAAACCCTATACAAGCACTATGTCGGGAAGGAACCGCGTTAACAAGCGCAATATAACGTGGCAGAAGAGTGAAACGACAACCAGGCGTCACAGAATGCCATTTGTGTAACCAGGCGTCACACAATATGAATTGCATTACGAGTGGGTCGTTGAATCCTTCCAACCCATTACAAAGGGCTCAGCCATAATTCTTCGTCGTCATCAAGCCACCGAATCAATTAATGGAGTAGTGGGTACCTTGCAAGCGTACTTGTATTAGTAGCCCCAAGATAGATTGCAACGGGTTTTAGAAATGGTGCTCTCCCAGCTTTCGCTGTGACTGTGCTGCGCGTTCTGCGCAGGCCTGGCGTTTTTTTTTTATAAGCACAATAACAGGCACACTATGACGCTAAAAAAATGCGTCGTGCATTTGCTTCAGACTACTCGAACACGAAAGCCATCTTCTTTTCTCTTCGCAGTCATTTGTATACACTCGCAGTGCTCGTTTCTATTTTGTTGGTGGTGAAAGCTTTTTATCAGCGTGTACCATAAAACGCAATATTATTATTTGACAATATGCGCACCTCTCGCTGAATGACCAGCGCGAACCTCGTGGCAGTTAACCAATAAAAAAACCCAGAGAGGAAAGCAAACAATGTTCGATAAAGTGTCATTTCAGATGCGCCAGTATTTGCAAGTTTTGTGAAGGCAAAATGATATTCCTCTGTATATAATTTGCTTACGCATTTACGGAATATATAGAGCCTCTGCTCCAGCGGGACGGAAAGTATTATTGACGACGTTAGTTCACTATTGTTTTATTGATTCGGCGTTATCACCTGCGACACATTTTAATGGGCCTTATTGCTAACTGCATATTAAGAGTGCAACTTGCCGTATCCTTTTGTCATTTCTATTTTGCTCAATGCAAAATTCAAATTCCAGTTTAGTGATTTATACAGCCAGAATGCTCAGCATTGTAGAAAATTAGAAAGCTTTTATTTCACAGCTTCTGCACACACTTTTTGCAAAATTTGTGACTGAGTCATCAGTCAGTGATTTTTCTTTTTTTGCCTCTTAGAGACCCTTCGAAAGACATGAAACGAAAGAATAAAATTTAGCTAATTTTATATGTCCACTAATTAATTCATCTCTAGTTGTGTCATAATTACTGCACTACAATGAAACTACAAATATTGTCTCCTATGTTCTCCTTGACATCCTTATCGGTTGGCTTCATTAAATAGGGCCCCCCCCCCCGAAAAAAATCAAGTCCTTCAAGTTATTGTGGCAAACAAAGGAACCTCTCAAGGCTCTGTCATCTCACCGCTCCTTTTTAATATTGCCATGATGAAACTGCCGGACATATTGAAAGGAAATAGAGGGGATAAGCCACGCCCTGTATGCAGATGACTTAACCATCTGGACAACCGGCGGCTCTCCAGGAGCTCAACAGGATGCACTTCAAGAGGCGGTGGACCACACGGAAAGCTACCTCAATGCTTGTGGGCTCACAAGGAGGTCACAACATCCAGGGAACGTTGCAGGGAGCGCCTGATGGCCGTGATGATCTGCCTAGGCCCCTTAACCCACAGTGCCCCGTCGTCTGCATACAAGGAACACTGCGTGGGGTAGCGCTTGTCAACAGGTATCACGGCAGGCAGCCCCGCTAGCACCAAGTTGAACAGTAAGGGGCTCAGGACAGAACCTTGTGGAACGCCGGATGTCACTGGCCGTGGATCACTGATCGCGCGTCGAACTCTAACCCGGAGGGTCCGGCCAACAACTAGAGGGTGTTGGTCCGGCGCGAAGCTATGATGCGAGGAGGCGAGCTTGAAACCCTTGCCACTCGCCCTGTGTGGCCTTCGCCAACACCCTCTAGAGGGTGTTGCCTTCGCAAGTCATATCCTTCCCCGCCTTCTTCGGCACGCGGGTGGGAGGATCACATGACGCATATGCATGAACACGTCATGCGGACACAATATCGCGAGCGTGTGACGTGCACGAACCAGCCCGAGCCGCCGAAACGCACGCGTTGTTGTGGCGGCGTTCTCTGCGCCTCGTCTCTGCAAGCTATGCCGATCACTTGTCTTTCAACCGGTTACTGAGCATGAAACCTGTGACATTTGCACGGACGCGAGACATGCGGTGCACCGCATGAACATTTAGTCACACGCGGGAGGATAAATGAGCCATGAGCGCGGGAACGCGGCAAAAAAATTAGTATTGGTGTAAGGGGTGGCGTCTGCAGGATGCGCAAAGCGCGAGGACATGAGAGAGAAAGAGAGAAGAGAGAAAACAAATTACAGCATATCCACGAAGTGAATGATGGTGAGTGGGCGAAGCTCGGAGGGATCATTCGAATAACCGTGAATCCCCCCCGTGCATTGCCCACTCGATCATGCAAAGACGTGACAACACGTGTCACGTCATTGCATGATCCTGGGTGTTCGATCGTGAGCTGGGCACGAGCGTCACCCACTTGTGTTCCAGGCGCTCCCGAGCCTCAGCGACAACGCCAGTTCGCGTTCCACGACAGAGGAAGGCGATGCCACCTACTCAGACGCCGAAGTCCACACCAGTGCTCGACGCAACGCCTCGCCTCCGCATGCATCGCCACAGAACGCTGCTGTGAGTTGTGAAAGCCACGCCTCCTTGGCTATGGGTTGTGCCACCGTGAGTACCGGAGCCGCCGTATGCTCCGCAGATACCGGCTGCCCTCGTTTTGCATGCGACTCACACGAGAGCACTGTGGAGCCGACTACCCCTTGTCTGGTGAAGTTCACCTCACCGTTGATCACGATGGAGTCCACCTCCGGTGCTCAACTCCGAGTACCGCGTCGGCCCGATAATCCCAATTATACTTGATGTTTTAAAGCGCAAAAAAACACAGTACACACGAAAGGACATCCTTTCTTGTGTATTGTGTTTTTTCGCGCCTTAAAATATCAAGCATGAACGTATACCAACTCGCCCAACAAAAAGTTCTCTTGATCCCAATTATAACAGCGCCATCTATCCTCTTTGATCGTCAACTATACGAAAACCACTAACGCCATCTAGTGATATTATTTCCAAGGACATATACACACAACGCCATCTAGTGAGCAATTCTTAAAACTAACTAGAAGTGGCTACTACAACATACTATTACAGAGGAGGGAACGACCCACACCCTAAGGAGCTTCGCCCCTAAAAGACTATTTGATTATCCGGCGGACGACTATTCTAGCCCCGCGAGGGGAGGGTCATCGCGATGCGGCCACACATCACCTCGGTGTGACGTCCTCTACTCTGCGAGCAGCCCTTGGTACTCCCGCCTTCATCTGGCAACCGCGCATGCCCCTGTGCTGGGGTGGTAGCGAGCACCTGGCGCTTTTGCTCGGCTGCTGCTTGTCGAGGGCAGCCGAGATCCACTGGACGGCCCCAGAACGCGAACGCGGACGTATGCGGAACGGAGGTAGATTAGTCTCGCATCTCGCTGCGATTCGCAGTATAATTTTAAAAGGAAAACGCAGAAATTCCGTTTGTTTGTTTTAATATTGCTCTCAAGTCCGCCACGGTGGTATAGCGGTTAGGGTGCTCAGCTGCTAACCCGAAGGTCGCGGGTTCGATCCCGGCCGCGGCGGTCGCATTTCGATGGAGGCGAAATGGTAGAGGCCCGTGTACTGTGCGATGTCAGTGCACGTTAAAGAACACCAGATGGTCGAAATTTCCGGAGCCCTCCACTACGGCGTCTCTCATAATCATATCGTGGTTTTGGGACGTTAAACCCCAGATATTATTATTATTAATATTGCTCTCAAGTTTTATCCATCTATTCCAGCAACAAATTACACATACTACACGTCGCGTTAAATAATTAGCGCAGTGTCACGTGCTACTGTTCACGACGTCAGAGCACAGTCGTCTACGTAGTGGAGTGACGTCACAGCACTACCGTCTACGTAGGGTCATTCCATCGTGTACGTCATCCCCTCATTCTCTGGGCGCGCGCCCCACGAGAAGGAGGTCAAGCAGCGTTTAGCTTGAATTCTATCCATTTCCGCGGAGCGTAGTGTTGCACATTTTGGCAGACGTGATTGTAAAGGCCCAGTGTATGCATTGCGCTCGTCAGCTCAAAATTGTCAAACTTGGTTAGTGGCCCTTTAATTATTTATCGTCTATGTTCGGTCATTAGTTTTCAAACGCGTTTATTCTCCATGCCAAAAGTTATCGTAAGAAAAGTTAGTTGCACCAAGGCCGAATAGCGCTACTAAACACAAATAAATGATGCCTTTCCATTGCTAAACTACAGCGATTGCCTTGCCCGATAGCCTGTTGTTAATTTAGACGTACCCCATTCACGAATACGTGCGGTTGCTCACAACCTTGGCGACGTCTGAAGCTTTGGATGTTATGGTACAGAAAGTGTATTCATGTGCTCAATATCATAAAAGGAAACTGAAGAAGCAAGCGTTATATTTGCATAGAACAAGAGGAAGTATTTGTGGACGCTCTAAGTACGTTATTGACTGCAATGTGACCATAATTTCGCCGTATTCCGCAAAAACGAAATTTTTGCACAATATTGCAGAATGAGTTAGTTCCCACTATTCAGGGTCCACGTCACTAACGTGCCTCGAGCGCGTTTCTCTTTAATATGTTGCCGATGAAAAGGTACACGCCA
Organism: Rhipicephalus appendiculatus; assembly: GCA_030522465.1. Lineage (NCBI taxonomy): Eukaryota > Metazoa > Arthropoda > Arachnida > Ixodida > Ixodidae > Rhipicephalus > Rhipicephalus appendiculatus. The sequence goes on from JALIZH010017488.1 coordinate 5,561, forward strand.
TGTGACTACGACAGGTCATTTTTCAAAAGTATGAATTATGTACAGCAGCTCCTTGAAGCTAAAAGAAGATAGGAAGTGTGGAGGTGCAACTAAAAAAAGAAAGGCGCAATCTTTCCTAACATTCTGGATCATCAGCGATTGCAGCGTAGCATGTAAATACCAAAATGCGCCTCTGTGGCTGCCGCACAGTTCTTATTTGGATTTTTCTTTTTTTTATTTTTAGTCTGACGCACATACGTGTACAACACTGGCGTTTCCGGCGTTTCAGGCAACTGCCGGAAAAACATAAAAGGAAACCTAGTTCTGGCGGTGCGCAAACATTTTGCCCCAGCGTGAAAGCACTCGAGAGAGAGAGTGATAGATACAGAGAGAGAGAGAGAGAAAATGGGAGAAAGGAAAAAAGAACGAGCAACAAGAAGAGACGGGGTTAATGGAGCAGTATCTAGAGGCATGCAATCAAACTGCGTCAGGCAAGCGCTTTGCTAAATATAGAAAGGGTATACCACTGCTAAAAATTTTTCAGGCGCTGTCATCGTCAAGAGCGAGTTTTTCGTTGCAGTTTTTAAACTGCCAGCGGGGAAACAAGCTGCAGCAGCGCCGCAGTGGAGCCATTGTATACATATACACGGCAGCGAAAATGCAGCGACAGAAAAAAAAAGATGGTCGAGAAAGTTTACCGAAAGTGATTAAAACGACAAAAAGAACCACTGAACGGCGACAATGCTTGGAGAAATAAGAGATATAGACGCCCTGGATAAACAAAATAAGGAGAACTCCAGTAACGAAAAATATAAATGAAAAAATAAAGCGAGTGAAACGAAACGAAGCACCCCCCTTTTTTACACGATTCTTGCTCTCTGCTGTTTGCGCTACTTCAATCAATAATAACACACAATACATAATAAAGGCAAAAAAAGAGCAGGCAGAATGCAAATGCTTAGCAAGCTGTGAAGTTTAAAGTTGGAAATTTCTGGAAGAGAAGGCATACGTTCTTCAGAAGACGAAATTGCCCTCTGGGTCCTGGAAGCTCCCGCATTATGTATGAACTTTTTTTATATAGAGTTGCGTTTTCCTGTCGAGCTCGCTATGTGTGCGTGCGGCAAGTTCCCTTAAGAACCGATATCTATAGTGAAACCGGAATTGCCATTGCGAAACCGATATTGCAGTTATCGCTGTGGTTCAGCTTCTCTTGCTTTCTGGCTTATAAGGAGGCGCCGGAAGGCACTACATGCACAAAACATGCGTTGAGCTCTGTAAGGAAATAACCCTTGTATGACACAAACACACACACACGCGCATACATACATACATACATACATACATACATACATACATACATACATACATACATACATACATACATACATACATACATACATACATACATACATACATACATACATACATACATACATACATACATACATACATACATACATACATACATACATACATACATACATACATACATACATACATACATACATACATACATACATACATACATCAGATGTAACGTGGCCTGTTACTCTACATACAGCAAAGCTTCTTCGCATTTCTGTCTCACCCAACGCTCAGATTTTCTGGATAAACTTATAAAGAAACATGGCTGATCCCTCCGTCACACGGATCGGTATGACACGAAGTGAAACGTGTCCTCACAGACGTAGTTTAACGTTTATTGTGCATTCATATATGAAAGCTTGCACAATGTCTATTGGTGTTTTGCAGCTATAGCACCGTTTGACGTGCATGCACCCACGTTGACGCCAATAGTGGTAAATCTTCATTTCGGCAATTAGCGCCAATGATCGTGATTGAACCGTTGTGGTAGCTGGAGTTGTTATCATATACCTGCACACAGCATATCGAGAACCCGGTGCAAAGATGACATCAAGAAGCACATACATAAGACACAGTTTCGCCGCAAAGGGCGAAGCAATAAATGCGATCGCAACATATTCGAGTGTCACGCGAAGAGCAGCAAGCAGCTCGAAACTTGCACCTCTCTGCCAAGCACAAAGCGAGCACGGAAAGAGCACACGCAGAACGAGCGCAAGCAAACAGATTTCACAGCTCGACACTTGAAAAACACTACTCGAGCGCAAAAAAGGACGCATGAAACGAACGCACAGGTACACACAGGACGAGCGCGAATTAATAACAACGGTCACGGCTGTTACGTCTGTGTGTTTGAGCAGCGCGCTCTTTTCGCGAACGCGGCCACTGCAGCGAGCGAAGTGATCTTCATGCGCTCTGTAACTTCATGCAAACCTTGCGGTCAAAGCACAAAACGTACAAGTCACCCCCCCCTCACGAGATAAGCGTGCGGGCATGGGAGACCACGACCTGTAAAGGTATAAACACATTGTCGGCTCGGCGCTGCTCTCCCGTGCGCCGCTCAATGTTCACTGGACGCCGCTTTTCCCTCTTTCCCCCGCGGAGCGCTCAAGGTTTCTCCTATTTTCGCCGCTACCTCCGGCTTCCGCGCTAGGAAGCCACCAATCAGAGCCTGCTTTGTCACCTCGTCCTCCTCACAAAGCGGTCTTCATTGTCTTCATAGCAGCCGGACATCATTCTCCCCACTTGCGCCACCTCTCTCCGCTGTCGGGACGAAGCCGTGAGCCGGCAGCGAGCCGGCGGGTGCGCGCGCCTCGACATGTCCACTTTTGTCTCATGACTCAAACGCCGGTGATGTGGACAGCGTGCCGCTGCTTGCTGAGCGGAGGGGCCGACGGGCGGGACGCCGTCGCGGCATGATTTCCGCCAGGGTGCACGTACGCTCAGATAAAGTACAAGTGCGCGCATTGCAACGAGTGGGACAAAAACCTCTAAACCGCGCCGTTCGCCCACTGATGCTGATGATTAAGAAAAGACGCTTAAGTGCGTCCGAGCTCTGCGTCCCGCCAGCGGTAAATGGTGTATATAAATAGCTCACCGTTAGCATGCTGAAAAGCGTACTCTCTCTAGCCGAGTCGTTTAACGCCGCGCGCTGTGCAGCGAGGGTTCATAGGTTCGATTCCCGGTGACGGAATTTATTCGTTTAGTTTATTCTTTGTCATTCATGTACATTTCACAAGATCATATTGCCACGGGCGTTTTTTTGTTTCACTTCTGCTGTACTTGGTTTACGCCGACAAAAACTGTCAGCAATGCTCGGCTCAGGCCGCGCCTCAGTGTTCTAGAAGCTTCACGATTGTAGTAGATCATTTTGTTAAGATTGCGCACAAGACGCGAACACTCAAGCTTATTCCAGAGCTTGCGCAACCTCTAGTGATAAGGCTGGAAAGTTCTATGCGTGATGTATAAAAGACGGTGCGTCTCAACGATGATCAGTTTATCGACGGCCGCCGCTCTGTGCGCCGTTATCAGTGTACAGCGCGCATTGCTTTCTGTAATGCATGTTGCTGGGCGAGTCGGTCGTACATGATGAAACAAGGTGCTGCGCAATGGACACAGGGACAAGGAAATGTACGAGGACGGGCGCCCGTCCTCGTTCACTTCCTTGTCCCTGTGTCCATTGCGCAGCACCTTGTTTGCTTTCTGTAGTTTGAGCTTTCATTTTTTCCGGCCACAAGTTCGGCCAAATAAAGAGTTTCATTTTGCACACGCCATTTCTGCCTTCGTCAACGTCACGACCACGTGACGTCTGGTGGAGGTGCTGCTTCTATCGTGCACCGGACGCCCCCCATCAAGCCGTGAACCCAGCGCCAGTCGTGAAGAAGACATCGACGCCAGCACCGCGCAGCGAGCAAGCCGCAGGCAACTAGGCCTAACGCCAGCGTACGGGTCTATAGCTGAAAAGACCCTGCAAACCAAGACCTTGACCACGACGACAATGACAGCCCCTGTGCCGCCTGCACCGATCCTGTTCCGGCATCCCAAGGAGCCGCCAACTTTCCGCGGTTCATCACTCGAAGACCCTGAGAGCTGGCTTGAAAGGTTTGACCGCGTCGCCCTTTTCAACAACTGGACCCACGATGACAAGTTGCAGCACGTTTATTTCGCCCTGGAAGATTCTACTTGGGCATGCTTCGAGAACCGTGAAGCAACTTTCCTGACCTAGGACCTCTTTCGTGCCGCATTTCTGGACACCTTCGCAAGCGTCGTCCAGGAGACCGCATTTCAGGGCCTAAAACGACCCCGCTATGTCCGAGGAGAAGAAGCTTCGCTTCCTGTTACGGAGAGTTATGCACGAACTGTTCGCCGGCCTTGTACGCAACCCACCCAAGACGGTCATGGAATTCGTCTCAGAGGCTACGACGATCGAAAAGGCCCTTGAAATGCGTGAAACACCGCAGGAGAAAGCATTTCAGGGCATAAAATGACGCCCGCAGCAGCCGAGCGCCGGTTACGGCGCTCGGCTGTGGACCCGCAGGTCGCGGGTTTGATTCCGGCCATGGGGGGTAAAATTGCGATGGAGGCGAAATGATAGAAGCCCGTGTACTGTGCAATTACAGTGCGCTTCAAAGAACACCAGATAGTCTAAATTTTCGGAGTCCTCCTCTATGGCGTCCCTCGTAATCATATCGTGGTTTTATAAAACTATTCTTATCATCATCAGCGAAACCAGTTGGTTTGGTTATCTCGCGTGCTTCATTTAGCTCTCTTAAACTCTGCTTCTTTTCCCATTACGAAAATCAGACGCCTTAGATTAGTATATTTCAAGCAGCCTCCGAGATTTCTTCACTAATTGTAAGGCTCACGGACAAAATAAAATGTCTACGCAAGCTTCTTTTTTTTTTGTGAGAGCAAATAGCAGCGAACCAATGTGGGACGTCAGCATGACAGACTACAAAACAGGAGGGAGAAGACGCGATACGGGGTTTACAACACTGAATCGAGTTGAAGGAAAGTTCCTCCTACCGGGCAGCTATTCTTCAGGCTTTTAACTTTCATAGCGCACAAAAAGATTACGGATAGAAAGGAACACGCCGACGCAGCGTTGTATCCACGTGATTATTTTCTATTGTTCATTTGCTGCACCATAAAAATTAAAGCGGCCGCGACACCCAATTTTCGATCACAACCTGTGTAATATGGTTTAATCCTTGTGTGTTCAGAAATAAGCTGGCAAAGCTTAGCGCATTTGGTCGAGTACTTAATTTATAATTGAGTATTTTTAGAAACTGTTGTGTAGGGCAGAAGCCGGCGTGCTCCGCGGCGGGCCGACGGAGAGGAGGACGCGTGTGAAACGCGACGCCGAGACGACTGGAGGCGAGACTGACTGGAGAGTGTCTCCCCGCGTTTATTCACGCGGTTTCAAAGAGAGGAAAAGGAAGGCCATTGGCCAGTGAGATACAGGTCACATTCCCGGCAAGTCCATGCCGGGTTGGCTACAGGAAACAGGCATGGTGGAAGCCTAGCTCCACCTAGCGACAGGTACCAGGAACTCTACCCCGATGGTGTGTTAGCATGCCACCAGGGGTCGCACGACACAACATCGTCTTCCCCTGGGGATTAATTACATCCTTGTACCTTGGGAACAAGGTCTGCCAGACCGTTCACTGAAAAACACGTAACGTAGTACTTCATGTAGGCTGGGGGCTTAAGCGTCCGTTGTAGGCGACGTGACCCAGGCCCTGCAGGAAGGCTTTGAGTGTTGCGGCTGTCGGGAGCCGACTTTGAAGACTCAGTCCCATGTCCTATGGAGAAAGAGTGCCCAGGACTCTCCATCTGGAGCCGCGACTGACGGTCCTGGGTTGAAAGCAGTTGCAGCTGTGCTTCAGCAGTTGTGGAGTCACACTGGACAGCAGGGCCACCGCGAATGGCCGGTGCAGGCAACGGCCGGTTTCTGACGTGTAATCTTGAATGCGGCCGTCGACGATGACGTCCATGTTCTCGAGCCCACACAGCTCGCTGGTGACTTGCTGCCGTAGCGCCCGAGGCAGTCGACGCAGCTTGCACAGACAGGACTGTGGCAGTGCCAGAGACAGCGTCTTGGAGGGAGGTAACTTCCTGCACCGACGCTTCTCGTTTACGGCAAACTGCCGTGAAATAGCCTTGGATATTGCACAAATGGCATTTCTTCTTCTTCCCAGGCAGCACGTCGGCATTGGACCAATCTCGGCCTAATGTTGGCAAACATTGGCAGAAATATTGGTCCTACATTGGATTTTGGGGTTTTGCTACACCTAAATGTACATTGGTCCAATATTGGAAGCCAATGAATGCCAATGTTCGCAAAGATGGCTACAGCCAATATTGTACGTCCGACATATCGCCAATAATGGTAAAGATGGCTTAAGCCAACATTGTCCGTCGTACGTATCCCCAACATTTCATACATATTGGCAGCTCCAATATTTCTTGCCAGCCTTTTTCGTTGGCTGCGCCATCATTCTTCTTTTTTCAGCGTTTAACGCCGGTTCTTGTCAGCCTTTTCGTTGGCTACGCCAATATCTTCCTGACGTTTTCCACTGAATGTGTAGTTTAACATGAGGTAGATTTGTGTGCGTGTAAATGAATGCGTGTTGCCCACGCTTTTGCATTTAGGTTGGCAGCAGGAATAATCACCTAGAAATGCTGAGAGTAATCAGAAGTTTATTCAGAATGTATACAGTGTACACATGGTAAAGATACTGCAAGTTCTGGAAAGAATTTCGCATTTCACGCTTTGTCCTACTGATCGATCGCTTGTAGATAACAGCTGTATAGAACCGACGCTAATTATTTTGAATAACGATCTTGTATTACTAATCGCAAAAAGGCACCACTTACAAGCACACAGCCGAAATTCCTCTCTGTTAGGGCTTATTTGAGCTGTAAGTACACCGAAGGCTCAAGGAATTGAGTGAAAAGCGAAGTGTTGTATAAAATGAAATACATGAACGTCTACGCTTGAACAAGCATTCGACAAAACTGTGATTCATATCCGCCTTGAACTACCAGTAAGTACATGGCCTATTTATTTATTAAACTGTGACTGCGCTAGAGCTTGAAAGAATGCGATAACTTACAAACTATCCAAAATATGAGTGTTATAAATCGAGAAATTCTTTGCGCGAAACGAGCGGTGAAGGGAACATGAAAAGCGGATGCTTAGCTGGCGCACAACTAAGGGTGAGCACTTAACTAACCAACTTCAACGCACACAACAAAGCCCCGCACATGGATATTCCCAAAGTAAAAGATCTAGAGAAAATACTGAGCACATATTTCCCATACGAAAAAAATTACACCGTCTCCCGCTAAAGGGAACCATGTGTAGATGTGAAGCAGCGGGCGCTAACGCTTACACTGGCAGCGGCGTTGACGCTGGCGCTCATCGCAGCGTTGCGCAGGAGAAAAAACTGGGGAGGCGCAAAGCAGGCAGTGATGGAGCAGTGTTTTCTACTGGAACATGCCAATCACTGCTAATGGACAATGAGAGACAGAAGACTCCGACTGGACACAGAGACCCGCACTCCGCTTTTAGTTAACGCGCACGCTGCAAATTTTTATCGTTCAACAACGCACAGGAGAAATCTCCCACCGGCACCACCTTGGAGGTCAAGATCCATTGCCATATATACGGGGTGGCCAGTGAACGGTTGCGCAGCGCGAGCAGTCGGTTTTTTCAACCAAGAAACTCGCTAGCAGACGCTGCCTGCGTCGGCGTCGCGAGGCGAGAGAGGGGGGGAGCGTAGGAGAGGAGAGAGAGGGGGGGGGACGCGCATGCACAGTGGGAGTGTGGATGCCGTGGGCAGGGATGCCTAGAGGAGAGAGGGGGGGAGTGTAAGAGGGGAGGAGGGGGAGGCGCATGTGCCGTGAGGGTGTGGTTGCCGCGGGGAGGGATACCTAAAGGAGAGAGAGGGGAAGAGGAGGTTTTTGATTTTTTTTTTGAAGGGTGCGCATGCGCAGTAAGGGTGGTCACGCCGCACACCACCGGATTAAGCTTCGCCATAAGATGCTTCACATCTAAAACACGGAAGGTAACATGCAATTAAGGAAAGAAATGACTACGCGATCCGAACACAAATCTCCAGCGGAAAGTTTGCGAGTTTTCAAAACACATCGGCGCTCATCTGCGGATGGCTTGTCAAAAGTCAAAACAATCAAGTCCAAAGATGCACATTGCAGCTGCTTTCTCACTGTAGCGTCGCCGTAGAACGTCATGCTGTCTCGGCATCCGAGTCCATTTTTCCCGATGACTCCCGACTGAATGCCGAAGGGCGCGCGGCCGCCGATGCCGGGAGCCCAAGCGAGGGGAAGTATCCGCCGCCGACTAACAAAGGATAGCCGCCGGCCATAAGGGGCCGAAACGCGTACGAATCTTCGGTACCCGTCGTCTCCCGCCACACACCCTGCCCCCCCCTCCCCACCCCCCCGATCCTCGTTTTCAAAGGCAGTAAGCTCGGAACCGCTGTCGAACCGTCGTGGGCGGAGCAGCCGTCAAGTGACAAGTGTTTTATGATCAGCCGCCACCATGCTATCCCCACTGCCGGGAGGAGAGGACGTAAAATTCCTGAGCAAAACATGGCGTTGCACTGCTTCTCCGGCCTCCCGAACACCGAGAACATTTATTTGAAGTGAACACGTCTTGTTGTGTGAAACGCTGAGAGTGCAAACATAACTGATCCCTCATTTAAAGATTCCGTGAGCGATACCGCAGTCTTGGACAGCGCATCGCTGTAGCGCGCACACAAAAAAAGAGCTACGATACTGTAAGCTAACCAGTCGTGTATCAAACCCAAAAATACGTGGTGTGGCTGAAGTAACATGAAACGTTTTGATTGTTCACCGCTAATAAAGCCGTCAGAACAATTTCCGAGCGCACGCACAAAAGTCGTGCCAGTGCAAAACGCCCATTGCGAAACAGAATATTTTCTACTCTATTAACTCATCAAACCTATCTACATAAAGTGGCGTCTCTCATATTCATATCGTGGTTTTGGGACGTAAAACCCGATATTATTATTATTATTATTATTATTATTATTATTATTATTATTATTATTATTATTTATATACAGCGTCAATCATTGTAAAAACAATGTTTTAAGGTTTTTTGTTGTTTTTACAGTTCCGGTGTATATGCTGGCTGTATCGCACAATTAACGTTATCTTTTAACAAGCATTGCTAAGTTCAATTTTGTTCTCTTTTGTGTTTCCTTTCTCTTAAAAATCTTTCCAACAGCTCGAAAACTCAGTTGAGCACTTGGTGCATATTTAATTTTACATTGCTGAACATCTGTAAAACAAATTTTGTTGAGCTATTTAGCCTGTATTTTCTGCCATACCGAATGTCAACTCAGTAATGCCAACTCAGTAATGGAAGTGCCAGTTTTGTTTGTTGACTGACGACGATAGACTGTTTCTGACATCTTTATGAAATGGCACTGTCAATATTTTACGTTGCGTGGCAACGGTATTAGATTGTTGCCGTCCTTGCAGGATGGCTGTGCCAATGTGTTATATATGCTGGAAATGATGGGCCTTTGTATCCTTCCTTATACTATGGTAGTGCCAATATCGCATGTTGGCCGGCTACCATGACCCTTTCTTGCCGTCCTTGTATGATTGCACTTCCAATATTGTATTTTGGCTGGCTATGACGGCCCTTTGTTGCCGTCCTTGTACAATGGTAGTACCAATATTGTATTTTGGCTGGCTACGATGGACCATTCTTGGCATCCTTATAGGCTGGCACTGCCAACATTGGTTTTGTTATGGATTGACTGGCCCTTCATTGGACCATTGTTTGCCAGCGTATAAACAATATTGAGCCAATGTGCTGTGCTACCTGGGTTGACTCGACAATTTCTTGCAGTCGCCAAAGGTCCCAACTAGCCGCAGCGAAAACAGGGGCCTACATGACGCTCGGAAGCACGCTGTTGTATAAGCTGGCAGCGAACGTAGTTCCGCAAACCCGCTGCCGAGCCCGCGCAGCCATCTTGGATGCGGGCGGTCAGCTCATTCTCGTTGGGGGGGGAAGCTGCCACCATGTTGAATCGAATGCGGTGCCGGCGAAGCAGCTGACCCGCCATTTTCTGCTGTCGCGACGCCATTTGCGACGCGCTGTATGCCACCGCCGAGTGAGCTGAGCAGCCGCTCGTTTTCTTCGCATGCTGCGTTGGCTTTTAGTAGCGCCTCCCAGTCGCGTGCCATTTCTTCCGCCCTGTGCAGCGTGAGGGCTTCGCCGCAGGACAGGAACTTGGCCCGGACATACGCGTTGGCGACCCCGTGAATTATCTGGTCCCGTACTCTGTCGGCGTAAGTGGCGCCGAACTTGCATGACAGGGCCTTTTCTTTGAGTGCAGTGACGAAGTCGAGAAACGTCTCTCCGAGCAGTTGTACGCGGCTCGTGAACAGGTTGGAAGGAAAAATATTGATCCGCATACACAAAAACAGACACGGACTCAGGAAACACGGACTAGCGCAAACTTTCAACTAACTTTATTTTTCGTCGTGTCAATATATACGCCACACATCACGTGATTACAACGCTAATCGCATTGTCACAGTCATATCACATCAACCCGCGCAATAATCTCCTCTCACCATGCAATAGCGAAACAGAAGACTGGCTAACACACGCGTCACCTCTAGTTGGTATATGATATGCTTCCAACAGTTCCCGTGCACTACTATCGTGGCTTCGGCCCAAAATTCGGATCGCTCGGAAATTCGGTACGCACATGCAGTGACGGACATGCGCAGGCAAATGCGCATTCTCTTTATTAATTATGGTTAATTCGTGTTCCCTTGCACGAACGTTGACACACCTTCCGGTTTGCTCGACATAAGACTTGCCACATGAAAGCGGAAGCTCATAGACGACGCCCACCGCGCAGGCTACATAAGGCCTTTCGTGCTTCATGCCACACCCTCCAGGAGTCTTCTTAGCCGAAGAAATTTTCGGGCAGAGCTTTGCCAGCTTGCGCAGGGCTGAAAAAACCATTGGCACATCGTGCCTGCACGCAACCTTCTTCAGATTGTGAGAAGTGCGGTGCATGTAGGGCATTACTACCGGGCGGCTCCTGGACTGCAGCCCGGGTGTCTTACCGGAACGGGGTGCTTTTGTCTCCCGCAGGAGAACTTCGGCGACTGCCGTAACGAGCGTGCAAGGGTACCCTGCTTCCAACACTCGCCGTACTTGATTGCTAAAACTGTCCTGCATGGCATGTGAGCATGACTTCCCAAGCGCAGACCCCAGGCAAAGCTTCACAATCACCCGCTTAACTAGCTTCGACTGTGCTGAATCATTTTTTTAGCAATCAAGTACGGCGAGTGTTGGAAGCAGGGTACCCTTGCACGCTCGTTACGGCAGTCGCCGAAGTTCTCCTGCGGGAGACAAAAGCACCTCGTTCCGGTAAGACATCCGGGCTGCAGTCCAGGAGCAGCCCGGTAGTAATGCCCTACATGCACCGCACTTCTCACAATCTGAAGAAGGTTGCGTGCAGGCACGATGTGCCAATGGTTTTTTCAGCCCCGCGCAAGCTGGCAAAGCTCTGCCCGAAAATTTCTTCGGCTAAGAAGACTCCTGGGGGGTGTGGCGTGAAGCACGAAAGGCCTTACGTAGCCTGCGCGGTGGGCGTCGTCTATGAGCTTCCGCTTTCATGTGGCAAGTCTTATGTCGGGCAAACCGGAAGGTGTGTCAACGTTCGTGCAAGGGAACACGAATTAACCATAATTAATAAAGAGAATGCGCATTTGCCTGCGCATGTCCGTCATTGCATGTGCGTACCGAATTTCCGAGCGATGCGAATTTTGGGCCGAAGCCACGATAGTAGTGCACGGGAACTGTTGGAAGCATATCATATATCAACTAGAGGTGACGCGTGTGTTAGCCAGTCTTCTGTTTCGCTATTGCATGGTGAGAGGAGATTATTGCGCGGGTTGATGTGATATGACTGTGACAATGCGATTAGCGTTGTAATCACGTGATGTGTGGCGTATATATTGACACGACGAAAAATAAAGTTAGTTGAAAGTTTGCGCTAGTCCGTGTTTCCTGAGTCCGTGTCTGTTTTTGTGTATGCGCATCAATATTTTTCCTTCCAAGTATGAACCAACTCGCCCAGCAGCAAGTTTTCGTGAACAGGTGCCGCTCGGCTAGCACGTTCGTCGTCTCGGCGACAAGCCCGTCGACGAATTCGAGCAACGTGTCGCACTCCGCCGTAGTCTCCGCCGCCGCTTCAGTTTTTGAATCCGTGCCCGAGCCCGTGCTCATAGCAATTTGAACGCCATGTGCTTCGAGCTGCTCCTGCGCGGCGAAGTATTTTTATTGGCCCTCGATGCCGAGCGCGCAGAGAAGTGCCAACGTACGCCGCTCGCCTTCCCAGCCGCTTCCGCCGGCCGCCTTCAGGTGTACCTGGAAAATGTTTTTTTCATAGATGCCACGGAATACGAGGCGCGCCGGGCACGTCGAGGAACGGAGGGAGGTTGGCAAAAAGGGTCGCCATGTGCAGGAGATAGGCAGTAGGGTTAAGCAGCAGGTGCGTAGTAGGCCTACGTAGAAGGCGGCGTCATCGAGGAAGCCGGAGCAGAACAAAGGAAAGTCAGGCCGACGCCATTGCAGCAAAGAGGAAGGTCGCAGCACCGACGCGCAGCGGAAAGTGTGGCTCGTAAGTATAGTGCCACGTACGTCGTGCTAGTCCTAGGCGTCTCCTGTCGTAGCGTAGTGGTTCGTTACCTCGTCGCCATGTGTTGTGTAGGGCAGGAGCCGGCGTGCTCCGCGGCGGGCCGACGGAGGAGAGGACGCGTGCGAAACACGACACCGAGACGACTGGAGGCGAGACTGACGGTGGTGGTTGTGGTTCGAAGAAGGAAAAGGCGCCTAATTTCTGCAGCCCGGACGGGAGCACGGCGCAGCGCCTGGAGACTGACGGGAGAGTGTCTCGTCGCGTTTATTCACGCGGTTTTAAAGAGAGGAAAAGGAAAGCCATTGACCAGCGTCATACAGGTCACATGCCCGGCAAGTCCGTGCCGGGTTGGCTACAGGAAAGAGGCATGGTGGAAGCCTAGCTCCACCTAGCGACATGTACCAGAAACTCTACCCCGCTGGTGTGTTAGCATGCCACCAGGGGTGGCCATGACACAACAGAAACACATGAGTGACACGAGAGTCGGGCAATCGTGGTGCACTCGCGAGCAGTATACGAGGAGCAGCTGCGTGCCAAGGCTTTAAAGCACCGGGCTTTCTAGGGCTCACGGGCTCTGTGGGCCTTCAGCAGGTACCAGGTCGCCAGGGGGGCTGTGGAAGGGTGTTGCGGTCCCAGCTCTGACTTTCGGTAACGCTGTGGTGTGCCTCTCATCCGCTACTAGGCAGGCGCTCGAGGTTCGCCAGAGGGAAGCGGGTCGCACAGCCTTGGGGGTGCACGGCTTCACTCCCGAATGAGGCAGTGCAGGGCGACCTTGGGTGGTTGTCTTTCGAGGCGAGGGAGGCGGTCGCCAAACTCTCGCACGAGAGGCGCCTCAGTGGCCTGCCAGATGGCCGTTGGGCCTGGGAGGTGTACAAGTACGTACACCTCCGGTCGGTGCGGACGAAATCGGTCGCCCGAACCAGCTCGCTGTCGGAGCGATACAGGGTGGAGCCTATCCGGCTGACGGCTCCCCTCCAGCGCGACGCAAGGAAAAGGGTGCGGGAGTCGGTTAGAGCGGTAGAGACCGAGAGATGGAGGGAGTCAGGACGAGCGAAGAGGGCCCTGGCCTTGTATCAGGAGGGAATGACAGATATTGCCAAGGAAGCCTTCTATGACAACTCCAGGGGCAGTGGGCTACTGTGCGAGGCACGAAGTGGTGTACTTAGGACACGCTCGCTGCGCGCCAGGTACACTGCCGAGCTTGACACAATGTGCCCATTGTCCCACGACGCAGAAGAGACAATCCGGCACATCGTGCTAGAGTGTACTGGCCTGCGACCTGCGATACCTGATGCTCAGCACTCTGGTATCTCGGGGCAAAACGCGACGGGCGCGACAGACGGCAACAGCGCATTGTCAAGGGCTCTCGGTTTTCGCGGGCCCGGCGAACCGCCAAGCTGGGAAGCTGTAGAGGCTACGAAGCGACGGCTCGAACACTGATGGAGAAAACAGGTCGAGCAAACGCGAGCGCCGCGGCGGCTATGATGCGCCGAGGGTGCATTGGAATTCACCAATCTTTTTTCTTTCCCTTTCTCCTTCCAACTTTTTTAAATTCCGTCTAAACTTAAACTTTCTCTTTTTTTCCTTTTGCCCGATCCGGCTTAGCCCGTTGATCTCCCGCCTCAAAGGGAAGAGACAGCAGACATCATCATCATCATCATCATCAGTGACATAAAAAGCAGCTAGCTCTGCGAGCGCCGGCATTCTGGCCAACAATATTGTTCCGTGGTCAGCTGGGCATGAAATCGAGATATTTTAGCTGTCTTCATCTTGGCACTGAAATTGATCGACTCGCATAGGCCGAAACTTTGGTCAAAGACAATGGCTCCATTCCTTACTGCACACGACGTCACACGCGCCATGGCAAAATGGCGGTCGCCGGCGGTGGGCGAGCTTTACAGCCGGCGAATTGCAGGGCCTGTTTTGCACAGATATATTCTGGTACAGCCCACTATATCTTTATAGACATATTCCATGTTTGTAAACAGGGGTAGGCACCATCGATATATCTGGCTCCCTTGTAGCGACGTCGCGGTGCGTTAGCTCCGCCCAGCCGTCCCAGCTCAAAGCTCGCTACCACCCTCTATGACCACGTGACAACTGGCGCAGCAGGTGCAAAAGCTGCCTCCGAGCACCGCGCGTCGGGGCGCTCCCGCATGTTTACAAGCGGCGGCCGCAACAGAGAAAGCTACGGTGGCTGTAAGAGGAACTCTGAAATGAACATACGAGTCATGTTGACGTGTAGCTCCATCTTTGAGAACCTCATGAAAACATGAGGTATCTTTAACGGCGGCAATGTGACTCATTTGCGAAATGTCGTCACCGTTGCGGCAGTCTAGGTCACACGTGTACACAATAATTTGTTAACTAATGCACGAACGACCGACCCAGTTCAGCAAGATTCTTTTGGGTACGATAGGCAAATGCGCGGAGTAAAAATACATTGTTACGAATCGTTACGGTAAATCCTCGCATATAAAAAATGTGCCGGGGAAGTTATTCATGCAAACGACAAGGGCGATCTCGGCGACACTTTCATCTGTGATACGCTTGCGACAATGCTTCAACTACATACTATGGACAATGCGGTAACGTACCTGTCAGGTCTGCGGCTCCCTTCGTACGCTCAAGTCGAGACCGCGAAATGCGTACAGCCCGTACACAGTCTCGTCAAGTTTCCCGAATGCTGTTCTTCTGTGAATTCGGAGAGATATGAATATGTCGTGAACCGCACCACAGCCAGAACAGCCCTGCCCGATACATTTGTGTCAAGTGTGTCATCGCAGCCGCATACAATCGGGAAAAAGCATGGTCGAAGTCATCCTTTCACTCGCTGCTGCTTTAGACAACCGTGCCCACACAGAAACACATGCTCCATGACCGAGTGGCAACTTTAGTTCACGCGAATATAACGAAATCCTTTTGACGCGTCTAAGACTTCTGCAGTTATATCAACAATTAATGGCAACCGTGAAGAATTTTCCGCATATGACAATGCTATCCACAACGTTTAACGTGCTTTGAGGTAAACGTGCTCGCTTATTGCAAAAGGCTTCTTAAAAAAAAATAAAAAAATGTGGTGAGGCCCATTACAATGACAAACGCTTGACAAAGCTAAAAATTTTGCTGGTTTAGCCGTGACAAAAACAATTGATGAACCGGCATCGAAGATAAGTTCTCGCGTTTTACAGCTGCGGTTAATTTCCTGCGATGGTCTTCGTCAACAGCAAACTGAACAAAAAGAAAAAAGATCGGTTTCATCTTTCTTGTGCCTTCCCGCGCAAATAACCGTGACAGCTCGTCGGTACACTGTTTTGTCTTTGCACGACTACAAACAGCGCACGCACCAGCGAAAACACAGCAGCAACTGCGGTAGGCGCAGCGGCTTTTGCCTACCGCGCCAAACTAAAAGCCCGACGACAGCGCCACCGCATTTTCGTGACGTATGTCCGGTGGCATAGGTCTATAGGCGTATTAGACCCCTGCTTCTAATTTTTTTATGAAAACCTCAAATTTTTGGGTAACGTTGTCATGTACCCTTTATTCTGCGTAATGTGAAGCTTGCGTAAAGGAGCCAGTCACTATAAACAAAATCGCCAGGCCTGCACGGAACTCGCAGCATGGTCACTGTGGAAGCTGGAAAAGCGGCCTTTCAAGAGGTTGTTGCAGACTCTCTCGGGGCATTTAATACACCTACGCATGAAGGTACCCACTACGCCATAGATCATCGTAACTTTCATGAAGTAGGGAAGCGCCTACTGTGTTATTATTCGTAATTCTGCGGAGAAGTGTGGTACCCACTACACATCTGTAAAGCATTATGCGCACCTGTTTTGTGCTGTGGGTGATGACGAAGAACTATGCCCGAGTCTCTCGGAATGGGTTGGAAGCAATCAACGTCTCACACTGTACTATAATGAACATGAACAGACATCATTATGCTTTTTGTAGGATTCTTGGCACTTAGGGGTTCGAATTCAGTTTAGTGCCAGAAAGCTTTTTCCACTTTTTCAGCCGTGTTTATTTTTTGTCAAGAAGTGTACCGACATCTTATTGTTAAGATAATACTTAGTGTATTTCCCCCCATTACGTATAGCTGTATAAATGTTATCTGCATGTTTTTTACCTTTATACTCGTAATGTGAAATGAGCCACAGTTTTTTTTTTTTGACAGATGCTCTTAGGCGTAAGTTGGACAATTCTCTAAGCGGATATTGCGTGAAGCGCTTTTTGTACATTCATCTCCTTGAACATGAAGCACGAAGAAAAAGCATCGGCATAAAAACAGCCCAAACATAAAAAGGCATGACTAAATTTCGAGACCATGTTCCTCTGAGCGCTCTCCGGCATGCAAATTTCTCGCAACCTGATGGTTAGGAATGCAAACTCACAAATGGAGTCGGTACACTTCCTCCGCAAGGTTATCTCCGCGTAGCGAACGACACGACAGAGTGTTTTCATATCTTTTTACAAGAAACAGGTGGTAGTCGCAAGGTCGAGAAACTCTGCAGCCGAGTGCATTTTCGTAAGGGGGTACACCTCTGAACTAAGCTAAGTGCAGGTAGTGGTATACAGCTGGAACGTTCTCTGACAATGGCGGCAATGCATAATGCATCTGAAAGTTTGGGAGGCAGAGCACTTTCAAGCGGCAGAAGTGCTGCATCACGCAGTCGGTTCGCTCGTTAAAATTCTGCATTCTGCCTTTAGTTTTTAACGTAGTTTATTTGCGAGAGGACGCCTTAGAGGCACTTTTCTTGCGACGTCAGGGCTACTTCCGCTTGCGGCCACCTTAACGAAAATGAGTATGCGCAAGCTATTACGAATTCATTCTATTCTTGCGCAAAGTCATGGCCTTTTTTTTAATTTCTGTTTCCGCTGGAAGCTATAATATGGTTAGGTACAAGTTAGAAACAAGGTGCATATTCGTGGGCACCGACTAAGGATTGGGGGCTAGAGGGAAGAGACCCCCCCCAAAGACTGTGTGCTTGAGAGTGTTTGTACGGGATACTAGAAATCAAACATCGCAAAAGCCAGCACACCAGAAGAAAAAGGACACAAACAAGCTTATAACAAAGATTATCACATGAAAACCACGCATTGTTTACGGGGGAAGTCTTGAAAAAAGAAAAGAAGGGACACAACACCTGCCGCTGAACTGCTTCCCATTGAAATAATTATCTATTGACTCGAAGTAGCACCCATGAGCACTGCTGCGCGTCATATCACCAGGAAGTGCAGCCCGCCACCGGAGAGTGTATCCGACTACGCTTTAAGTACGTCTGGCTCAATCTGTCTTCCTTGGCATGTTTGTCATCTCTTGGATGGAGAGGCTTACCTATACGAAGGAGATGGAGCTCCACCATCCTTCATTGCGCTTCTTCTTTATTGGCTTCCGGAGAGTCGGTGGTCTTCCTTCTTAGTCCAGAGCACGCTCGTTGGGATGGCAACTTCACGGAGGCGTTGATCAATACCCATTTAGAAACACCATCGGGAGCGAACCGTTTTTGGTATGCTTTTTCCCGTCTGCTTGGCCTTATATATGTATGAGGTGGCATGCTCTCCTTGAAAGCGACTGCGCGGTAATCTGAAGAGATGTTCCAGGTACGGTTAAAAATCCGGTTAGTGGTACGCGGCCTAAAAAGGAAGTATGGTTTTACCTAACTTCAACTTTAAACGAAATTGCGCAGTGGCCACCAAATAGCGGATATTAGTAGATTCTGGGCCATGCAGTTATACATCCTGGCTGCGGCCTGCTACGTACAAAGCCTGATTTATTTTTCTATTGCACATGTGGACTTGATAATTAAAAAAGTAAGCATGTGTTCGAGCTCGAAAAAAAGCTTAAGAGCCATTTTCTTATATAGGGACAATAGGGGCCAGTGAAACTTCGAGTGTTCGTGCCTGACCCGCTACTTTTTCTGCCTTTCTTTCTATCACATTGCCCAATGCTCCCTCCTAACTGTTTCCTTCATCCATTGGGGGAATTGGGCCATCTTCCGCATTTTAGCAGAGGAACACTTCAGTTTCTACTGGCAACAAAGGCGGATGGGTTCATATCCAGGCCATCCAGGCTACAGTAAAAGCAGG
>JALIZH010017489.1:0-82648 GCA_030522465.1 Rhipicephalus appendiculatus
CTAAGAAGACTGTACAAACATTATACACAAACGTCGATGAAACAATGTGGTTCCCTATGCCAGCTAGTGAATTTATTGGCGAACTCACGGAACACCGACGGAAAATGGGTAGCATTTATCAGTGAGATTTCGCGCTGTATAACGGACTGCCATGTTCCTATGAAGACGTAAACTGGTGGTGTGTTCAGGCACTTTCGCACCCCATACAATTTCCTCTGGCGAAAGCAAATACAACTTGCGCGTACACCCTGTTAATGACATATTCTTACGTTTGATATCGTCCTGGCGGGTTGTACCTCGTCAGCAAAGTGGTTGGCAATGGGACAATACCATCAGATAGCTCCATCACTTCCAGGTACTTCGAGTTCGAAGTCATGACACTTGGTCCCATGAAGGTCGGATGGGCAAACGCCAGCAGCTTCCTGCCGTCGTGCGAGCTCGGCGGTGACCACAACTCCTGGGCCTACGATGGCTTCCTGGTGGGTCTCGTTATCGCCGTGACTGTCACTTCGGAAGAATGTCTTCTGTTCAGTGAAGATGAAAGATAGCGTTGGAAACGATTGCACTGCACAATCTGAATACAATTATCGCTAGACAAAGAAGTAATCTGTGGATTATCAGAACTAGCAATAGCAACAATCGTGATGAA
Source organism: Rhipicephalus appendiculatus (assembly GCA_030522465.1). Classification (NCBI taxonomy): domain Eukaryota; kingdom Metazoa; phylum Arthropoda; class Arachnida; order Ixodida; family Ixodidae; genus Rhipicephalus; species Rhipicephalus appendiculatus. Next base: position 650 of record JALIZH010017489.1, read on the forward strand.
TGAGTACATCCATGGAGCTATAATATTATGGGCGACGGCGTATGAAGTGTACCCGTCCCCTTTCGCCAATGGTAATTGTGAAAGGTGAACAGTGGAATACCAGCGGTCGAGCCCTGAGTAATCGCACTTACTGGCGCACGCTGAACCCTGGTTTCGACTGGTTATGTTGGCTAGTGTTGGCTAAACACTAGCACAAAAATGTCGACAGCTGTCATAAAATATAAATTGTTATCATATACTCCGATAGTTTTCTTTTTCTCATTTATTCATTGAACGAAATACCTCGATTGCCTATGATTTGTTTCAATAGATTTACCATAAAATGCTAATTATCGCCCGTGTAAAGATGCCGTTTGTTTAAACAGATTTACCTTAAAATGCTCATTATCACCCATGTAAAGATGATATATGAATTCTTGGCTTAACTATAGTCGGTGACAACCTAAGAATAAATATAAGCTCCGCCCTCGAGGCCGCATTGCTCATATTTTGCATGCGTCCGCGCTACAAACGAAGTAGTTCCTAAACAATGCCATTAATTTTCATGCATATAAACCTTATTTTCCAATACTGAACTGATATTGAAATAAAGAAAGCAAAGCTAGATAAAAAAATTGTGAACGCACGGCGTTCGGCGTCAGCTTAACAATATATCTGTTGTTTAAATCGCACCCTCCGCCGCGGTCATCTCAGAGTCTACGAAAAAGTAATGTGCGTCTCAAAGGCGACGTTTCTGCGCAGCGCCTATTATGGTATTAAAACAAAGAATGCCACATTTTACGTATAAATTAATATAAAGGAACCATTTCTTTACGGTTTCTCAAAACGAAACAGGGACATTAATAAATTTTGATAACGTCGCTCGCAATTTTTTTTTCCTTTTTACGAAAATTTCGCCGCCAGTTTTCTTCATTGTCTGCAGAAACTATGACAACAACGACTCAAAGCGAAGAATAGCGAAGTGTTCTGAGATTGCCTTCGCGAATTTCGATTCTTGTGTTGCCGTGAATACCATATTTGCGTCTGGAGTTGCCGTGGTTGTCGTCGTGTTTGAGGTGAACGACAAGGCCTAATTTGACGTCGCTTCAGCGAAATAAAAGCGTGTGGCGCTCATGGTACTTAACTGTGCGGGTCATTGGATACGTTGCCGTTAAGTTCACGCCAAGGTGATGTACACGGCAGAATTGGCGGTGACTAAAAGCTTTACGTGAGATTGTTTCTGGCCTCGACAACTTGTACTGGCGCTGTCACGACTCCTTCAGCCCTTGAACGTTCAACGTATTCATTTATTTATTATTTATTTATTACATACCTGCATCGCCCCAGAGGGCATTACAGTAGGGGGCCCAGTTTTAACTTCTATGTATATGTGTCTCTGCGCAAACGTGTCTGTGTATATATAAATATATATATATATATATATATATATATATATATATATATATATATATGTGTGTGTGTGTGTGTGTGTGTGTGTTTGTGTGTGTGTGTGTGTGTGTGTGTGTGTGTGTGTGTGTGTGTGTGTGTGTGTGTGTGTGTGTGTGTGTGTGTGTGTGTGTGTGTGTGTGTGTGTGTGTGTGTGTGTGTGTGTGTGTGTGTGTGTGTGTGTGTGTGTGTGTGTGTGTGTGTGTGTGTGTGTGTGTGTGTGTGTGTGTGTGTGTGTACTGCGAAGAGGCTGTCTTCGATTGCCGTGTTACAAACAGGAAAAGGAGATACGCTTCTAAAAGATGCCGTTTATTTTTTATTTGCCAACGTGTCAATCGGAGACCGATCTTTATCGCGGCAAAATTTACGAAGCTTCGACGCCGTTTTATAGCAGGGTCCTCCAATCAGGGAGAGAGAGAAAGAAGGAGAACACAGAAAAGAAAAATAGAAAATGCAAAAATGAAAACTTGAGTAGGCAAAAGACCATACAAAACAAGACGTGCATCACAAGAAGGGCAAGCATTTAAAAGAAACTACGGACTATAAGCTTCACGAGAGTCCCCTGCAGTTTAAGATAAACAAATTATCACTGATTAATATATGCACACAATTACACACAAAATACAGAAAATGCAGGTTAGACAAAAGCAGAATTCTAATGTGATATCGTGAAGTATGATGCAACGCCATCATAAACAAAAGCTGCTTTTTTTTACTCAATGATAGATTTAGCGGCGTTACTTCAGTGGCGATCGCGATCTATGCAATCGAAAGTTCCTGCGTCACAGCGATATTATGTAACGCGCATCATTTCGCTCTTCGTAGACAACGATTACCTCGCACGGCGTTTTTCATGCAAGGCGTTCGTGCATCGAGCGTGAAAAGACTTACACTTCAACCTAGCACATCATTCTGGGCTGGGGGCACACATCACATAATCACACATGCACCGGATGACCAACAATTATCTCCTTATAATGCACACACCACAGCATGTTCTCCACACCTGGTTTGTTTACTTTCGCACTGCGTTGCGCTAACGGGTTATGATGGTCGCTCTTTCTCTTTCGCTTCGTCCGCACATACTCCAAGCATAGAGACACACAGCACCGCATATTGCGCAATAGATCACCAAGATTCCCACGTTGCGAGCTCGAAGTAACACACGCACGCACATGTGGCAATGCTACTGCTATGGCTTTTGCAGACGGTAATCGAGCACAGACGCGCACATTCCTACTCACAGCACACGAGTGAACGCGACAATCGCCATTATGGTGACGCTCAGGCGATATGCTTGGTGCATCCAAGCGATGGAAGGAACACACGCCCTGATGCAACTTGACACTGCCGAAACGACGGAACGCGATAGAGCGTCCGAGCTGCTAGCTGCCGCTTCCGCGCACTTCAAACGCGGCACAGTCACACGCTTCTACTGCATCGAATGACGACCGGCGACGATGATGCTGCGTACGAGCGGATAACACTAGGAAAGAGCTTCTTCTGGAAGAAAAACACCACAGAAAATTCGAATCAACGGCTCTCGCTCTCGGTGCTGCGGTTCCTCGCCTCTCGTCGCGGACGGCGCCATGTTGCACTTTTGATTGGTTCGTCTTAACCGTTACGTCATCATAAAGAGCGGCCGTAGTTGGACGCGCATGATACAAGTGGACAGCGGTACAGTTTACTTTTTATTCTTAGCTTGTCACCGACTGTAGTTTAATATGTTAGTAGTTCTAATCTTTGTGTTTGTCGTTTGAATACTTCATGGCATTTAATTATTACATCGGAAGGCCGGTAGATTGTCCTCCTCCGAGTCATTGAACGCAGAAATATTTTCCGTTGCTTCCACATCTCAATTTAAGATATTTCTTATTTAATAAGGTACATCAGTTCAAACACTGTGGACCAACGGACGCATCTTCACCTGACAATTTCTGTTCGCAGGCTATAAAATCTCATGCCGGAGGGACGGAGTCCTATGGAAAGCAATGGATGATTGGCGACGTCGTAGGATGTATGCTTGACCTACATGACCGCACAATCAGTAAGTGAACTAATGCTCTGATATATCCATTATTACTTCCTTGAAATCCAAACTTAAGCTTAAATGTGGACACATTCCTTTACTGCAGTGAACATTTCTTCGTTGTTACATATGTACTGGTAACAACCACCAGATATGAGCTGATTACCTGGTACTCAGAATATTGTTGCAGCTGGTTGTGTGTGCCTTCTTCTCTTGTTGAGTTATCAGTCCATTAACTTTCCATGCAGGCTTCTCGTTGAACGGAGAATTATTACTCGACCAGCTCGGCGGGGAAGCTGCCTTCTCGGACATCCCTTGTGGCGATGGAGGTGGGTGACGTCTTCACGTTCATGTTTTATGTCCATGTTTTCTGTATAAATGCAAAGTGGTAAAGAACGCGCATACAGCGATGAGTTCTGTAGATGTGTGTGTGCTTCTGGCTACTTCGACACCTTCGTGAACACGTAAATCTTTCAGTTTATACCAGAGAACCATGTTTCACCATTCGTCCATGTCGGCCTATTCTCAATCACTTTCATGCTTTACATCGTAAGTCAGCTGAACATCTAAGCAGTGTTCCGGATTCAGCTGTCTTTATTTCCATAATGAAGTTTTCATGATGGCATGTGAATACACTTAATGTTCATACACTCTAAACAATTGGCTTTCCAACGAAATATATTCTACAAGTGGAATTCTGTGGGCGAGATGGTGGAACTTGTCAAAGTTTTACAGCGCTGAAACTACAAGGACGAAGGAGAGGAACGAACATAACCGACAAAGCGGTTCATCATCAGCTCTGTTTGTTCTTCTTTGTACTTGCAGTTCCAGTGCTGTGAGCATTTCAAACAGATCCGCCAAACATTTAGGGACATCATCTTACACGGGGATAGTTTGGTGGGCTAGTTGGTATTGCATCTTGAAGGTTACAGCGCACACGGAAGGGCACGAAGAGAGAACACACAATCAGTGCTATGTATTGTGTGTTCTTCCTTCGTCCCCTTTTGTGTGCGCTGTAACCTTTAATAATCATCTTAAACTTACCCGCATCAATGCTTACCACTAGCGACGAGCTATGATAATCAGGAAATGAAACAACATATTTTCCCCCGCAGCATCCTACGTACCAGCGTGCACATTTGGAATAGGCCAGAAAGCGAAGATGGTGTTCGGTCACGACGTCAACCTCCTCCGGTTCTTCACCACCTGTGGCTTGCAGGAGGGGTACCAACCTTTCTGCGTGTAAGCAACCCTTTATTTCTCGCTGTTTTCTCCTAGACACAACAAACACTCCTTGCATAATTCTTTTCACAGAGTGTTGTTTCCAGAATTAAAAAAAAAAACTCTAGAAAAGCGATTCAGTCATGTGTGAAATATGCGGCATCCAGTTAGACGTCTCACTTCGCGTGAAACGCGGGATAGATGCTCCTGCAGGTGCGCCCAAAAACTCTGGCTTGACGAGAAGCATACTGTCGGTTAGCGATCGCTATATGTATGAAATTAATGTTATGAGTGTATCTTATCCTCCGCATTTTGAGTGTGATACTAGGGCAATAATCAACGGTAAGCCACCTTTTTAGAAATTTCATTGTTGCACCCTTTCTCAACGCACGTGCTTCATTGGCCTACGTGCATCACTACACTTATGACGCGCGTCTGCGCGTCATACATGTGGAGTTTCACACATTAAGGGTGGCTGAATTGCCGCACAGAATTAAGGGAAAGGCTAAAAAATATGATATGGGTGTGTTCAGATAAGAACGTCGGTGCTTGTCCGCCGACCCCCTTTAATTTTGCCGAAAAAGATATATTTTGTTTTCCGAGTCCCCAGGACCACGAAACCACTTGTGGTTTCGCGAAAAAAAATTTCACCTTCTTTAAAAAAAATTCACAAGTCTCCACTGAGCCGCCACCACCTCTTCAGAATTTCGCGAAAATGGGATTTCGATGAGACGTTACAAGAACACTATTGTAGCTGTAGGTCTGAAAAATTTTGTCCACATACTACGGATAGTTTAATTTGACAAAAAATTATCACTATGCAGTTTTGATGTTGTTCTGCTAAAAAAAAAATCGCAAAATCGGCACAAAACTCAATAATGCTCAAATCTAAGATTTTTTTTTCCTCCTCGAGTATAAACGCCACACTTCCCAAAGTTTCTAAAAACATTGCCACATGTCTAATGAACAAGTGTGCTGAACTAAATACCTGAGAGTGGCTTCAAACGTTAACCAGAAATGTTCAACTGAGGACATGTCTCTAAAAATGCAATATTTTGAAGGTCATTTAAAAAAAAACGCCATCTTCGATTTTTGTTAAACTCTCCAGAATTAAAGCCAAGAACGTGTTCTAACTTAATCTGCAAAAACATGTTGCATTATTTTTGTGAGATCGGAACTACGAAGCACGAAAGTGGCCAAATTGACGTATACTGAGTAACCACAACATTGAGCGAGCATGGAGCAATAGTTGCCTTTATCGTTATTTTTAGGTCGTGAATGTCTTCTGTGGATTGACGGATTGTCAGGAATAAAACGGGAACAGTTGGTTTTGAAGAGGAAATTATTACTACGTTTTTTTTACGCAAATCACAAACACTTCTACACGGGTCCTAGCCACTGAGCATGCCGCGATATTGAGTCACACTCCTCGCACGAATCACTTTCAAAATCTTTCGCGCATGTAAGCCTGCGTACGCCTCATAAATGAGGTGGCTGGAGAGGATTAACCGCTGGATATTTATCGCTTCCCATGGCACGTCGGTAATGTGATAATGCAGACGCGCTCGCCCGCTCCCTAAAAAAAGAAAGAACATAAACAAGAAACAGCTCAACTCGCTTAAGAAAGGTCGAAGTAATAAGAGAACGTCGGCTTTCACTTCCGTTCGTCGTCGACAACCCGTGCAGTCCTCAGTCCTCTGCTGGTCAACGAACGTGTGTACGCGTGCGCGTATTACACTACCCTTATATTGATGGCCACGTTGTAGAGCTCAGAGCGAGCATTTTGCGCTGACTACCGAAAGAGGCATACGAAGAAGATTGCCTACAAGCGGAACTTTCGATGTGTGAAAGATTTGAATGTCGTCTTACTAAGGAAGCGCATGCCATAAAAAGCCTCACCCATCATAGAAACCGACATTTTGTGCCAGAACTGTTTCAACCGCTTCAAACCGACCGCCGTAGAGTCTCCACATGCATCTCTGTCTGACGAAAATTTTGTTCCCGAACAAACTGCTGTCGAAGAGCTAAACGTACTCGTTAAGACAACCGACGTGACACCCTGAAAATTCCGGCGAAAGTGAAAGCACATTGCCGAGTGTCTTACGCCAAGCGTAAGAAAGCGGAGATCGAGGGCGCTACCTCCAGGTCAATTTCTGCTCTCCTTACAGTAGCGTACGGCACTACAGAGGAACCTGATCCTTCAGCGGAAACCTGCAACACGTGTCGCGAGTGGCTGCGCAACCTAAAGCATACGTTCGATACCTGCGCATCATACCATGAACACTGCCGCCTCCTGACATTGCTCCCTGTGAACCTTTCTCATCAACAGATTCAAGAAATGATTCCGTCCGCAACTCTGCACCTCATTCGAAAATCCAGAAAATACAAAGACACCCGTGGGGTGTGGTCAAATCCGGACCTCTACACCAGATCGAAGATGAAGCCAGAAAACATACAGGCAGCAATGAAATACTATACTGACGATGAGCTCACCTCCACCCAACAAAGCCCAGACAAGAAAGATTTCATTGCAATTAGTTTTAAAGGACAAAAAGTGTGCGTTTCAAAACGGCTGATGACAAGGTCCATTCGGGAAACATTTCGTCTACTTAAAGCGGGTCACCCTGACACAGGGATCACGCTCACGAAGTTCTCCTCCTTGAGGCCGAAATGGGTTGTGGGCACAAGGTTGCTTCACCAGGAGCAAGAAACGCACAACTGCTTCAGTGACGTTTGTGACTGTCTAACTTGTCTGAATATGAATGGTGACTAAGACTCCCTGTGTATACAATAGGGGTAAATAAACAGTTCCTTCCGAGAGGTCGACTTGACTACATTTCTAGAAATCTTGCGGTTAGTCCTTACGCCAGGAACAAAACTGCGACGCGTGCACGCACGCAAATGAACAAATTTGCACTTTAAGGCAACTCTTTGATTTTATCTGTCAAGCTGTTGTCCCTCGAGCACAACAGAAGACATTCACGACCTAAAAATAACGATAATGGCAACTGTTGCTCCATGCTCGCTCAATGTTGTTACTCAGTATACGTCAATTTGGCCACTTTCGTGCTTCGTAGTTCCGACCTCACAAAAATAATGCAACATGTTTTTACAGATTAAGTTAGAACACGTCCTTGGCTTTAATTCTGGAGAGTTTAACAAAAAATCTAAGATGGTGTTTTTTTTTAAATGACCTTCAAAATATTGCATCTTGAGAGACATGTCCTCAGCTGAACATTTCTGGTTAACGTTTGAAGCCACTCTCAGGTATTTCGTTCAGCACACTTGTTTATTAGACATGTGGCAATGTTTTTAGAAACTTTGGGAAGTGTGGCGTTTATACTCGAGGAGGAAAAAAATCTTAGATTTGAGCATTATTGAGTTTTGTGCCGATTTTGCGATTTTTTTTCTTAGCAGAACAACATCAAAACTGCATAGTGATAATTTTTTGTCAAATTAAACTATCCGTAGTATGTGGACAAAATTTTTCAGACCTACAGCTACAATAGTGTTCTTGTAACGTCTCATCGAAATCCCATTTTCGCGAAATTCTGAAGAGGTGGTGGCGGCTCAGTGGAGACTTGTGAATTTTTTTAATGAAGGTGAAATTTTTTTTCGCGAAACCAAAAGTGGTTTCGTGGTCCTGGGGACTCGGAAAACAAAATATATTTTTTTCGGCGAAATTAAAGGGGGTCGGCGGACATGCACCGACGTTCTTATCTGAACACACCCATATGTAGAATACCGAACATGAAGGACGCCTACCAAGACAAGGAACCAAATGTGGGTACTTCGTTTACCTAACGATTCTCGCGTGCTTTGTGGGGTAAACATGACTTGTTACAGCCTAAATGATGAGCTCAATGGAAAGATAAAAAATTCCACTACATTATAAAATTGGTATTGTCCTTGTAGCAGAAACGTAGAAGATAAACTTGGAAGTTCAAGCGGTCTGTTCCCTGGTAAATTTGACAAACTGCAATTGGTCCTGATTTGCATACGTGTCAACCAATCACTTTAGCGTGGCTATGCAGCACGCGCCTCATTATTCTCTCATTTTGCCTCAACAGAAGCGAAGGAAGCTCGCTATACAAAACATAGCTGAATATATATACTTTTGTGTCATCTGTTTTTCTTGCTGCATCTTAACTGTATGCGCCTTTCCTTTCCGATTTTCCTTCTTGCTTACCTCCATCAGCAACATGAACCGGAACATGACTTTCTGGTACAACAAGGATGAACCAATGTTCGTCAATGTGGACGACGCCTTCTCGCCGAATGTCGAAGTGAACAGGATACCAGCCGGGTGAGTGGAACACTCGCCGGAAAAGTGTTCACTTTCGAGCTTGCAGTTCCAACGAAAGGTGATCGCAGAATAATAATTCGATCCGACTGTCACCGTGTGATTCATACATTGACACTAAATACCTGTTCAATAGCACAAAACATGATTAACATTGTCACATGCGTGCTGTGCTTCTGACGACTTGGACTAAAATTACTCGTAAGGATTCTTCTTGCGCAATTGTAACTCTTTCTTATCATAAACAGCCCACGGCTGCCAAATACAGGTTATAACGCGTTGAGTGCTCCGCTCGGGGCACTAACGAAGCGTGAGCGTTGATATATAAAACTGGCGAGGCCCTGGCTCAAGCTTGCCAATGCGATTGAATAAGTACTGCACCGAATGTCTTCCTGTGAATCTTATACCTCATTCGACAAATATTTTTTACATCAGAGAAGAGACAACGCTCATGTGCTAAATTTAAGTGTCACGCTCTTTAATTCTGTATACGTCGTTGGATGTAAGCCTGAAGCCTGTGTACATGAAGCGTCGTTTTTTCGTGTTTCCTGCTTATGTGGATAATCAGCTACGAATTCATGTTGGCCAAGCGTGAAATTCGTGCAATACACGGACATCCATTGTGTCTTTCAACGCAGAGGAGAATGTCCGCCAGCTATAAAGATAACGCACAAGTTGTTCGAGTCTGTGGAGAAGGTGAACTACGAGTTCCTGAGGCTCAGTCTGCCGGTCTGTTGCAACGAGCACCTAATAGAGTGAGTTAAATACGTGGGACATCGATGTCTTTCGGCTACTTATTGATTTAAGTGTGGATTATCAGCTACTTTTGTTCTTCTTCTTTTTCTTTTGTGCATGCTCGTTTCATTTCGCAGGGAGCAGGAGAAAGAGCACCGCTGGGAAGAAGTGCGCCGTAGACAGCGGCGAGCGCAAGCCGAGAAGCAAAGCGTACGGCATCCAGGTAACATACAATGTATGCGCCCGTTCCTTAATTCGCTCGAGCTATGGAGCTCTGCTCTTGCTGCACGCTTCGCACGTTGACACAATCGCATGGCTCTCACACTGAGGACTAACCAGTGCGCTTGTGTACGACTAAAGGTGTATCTGGCTATATGTATGTGCTCAGCAGATCTATCGCCGTTTGAATTGGCATTAGCTTCCTTTCAATGGGGCCTAGAAATATTGAAGCTACATCGAAAAAAAAAACCTAAAAGCTAAACTGAATGTCAATTAATAAACAAAGATTCATAATTAGTACCCTACACTCGAGAACGATGGTGCAATTGTTCCTGTAGAATTCAGCATTTTTTATCGCTTTTTGGGAAGCGTCATAATAACATTTTCTGCTTTCTGATTAAACCATTACAATGTCTTTGTCAAATAGAAGCTTTCATAACTAAAAATGGCACTCGCTTATTTATCGTGCGTTAACTATTCATTAACTATAAGAAAAGTCTGTTCGCTGAAGCACTGCGGAAGAGTGTTCTTTATGCTGAACTCACAAATGAGAGATAATTTATGATATAGCGTTGACGCTTTCCTGAAGTAAAGATCTGCAAGGTAAAATGAAGTAATGTACCACGAAGCCCACATTAGCGTGTAGACACTAAAATCAACTAAGCAAATGCTGCGATGCCACCATGATTGGCACCGTAACAGGAAAGAAGTTAGAATCGAATAAATTTTGTAGCCGTATTGGTAACTTCCCGCCAGAATGCTTCCTCTGCTTTTCGCCGAGCAAGCTGTATATTCGTTTTGCATTGCAATAGCTCACGTATGTGTGTTTCTTTTTAGCGAACCTGGAGCACCACATGCTTCGCAGCGGCTTCAGTATGTCCGACGTCAAGGGTAAGAATAATTCACCTTCACACCGTGCAAATGTTTCATAGAAAATGAACAATAGCGTAATACTCTTATGTAGTGGTTTTCTCTGATGTACACATACAGTACATTCCCTGCATCAAACCTTTTTTAATATCTTACTGTTTTTTTTATGTTGAAATGGCAAAAACGATGCATGAGAACATAGCTCGTACAAAATCAAGCTGCGTGCCTCAGACACCGCCAAACTTTAACACGTCCTCATGCATACAGTACTCATGGATTGAAACGGGACAATTTTGGGCTATGTAACGCACATATTTTCGTTTCAACCGCCGTCAGTTCGAGTCATATCGGTGTAATTTGGACTCGAACGCGTATGTCACGGCTAAAATGATCTTTACAGACCACATTCGTCGCGACATGACGTGGTTAACAGGAACAATTGCGCATACAAGCTTTTATAAAAATAAATGATGTCGCGTATGAACTCGGGAGTATTGTACATGACTAACTACTCTCGATACGCTCTGAAGACACGCTACTACACGTTTTCCCGCTAAATTTAATCCAAGCGCGAGGCAGCTTGGGTCACACTTGGATTAAACTGAGCGGGAAAACCTGTAATCAACAAGATGAAATACTTATCAACTAGGCAAGAAGCTCTCCAAACAAACAACTTGCCATCTTGCAGCTTGCTTAGGAAAATTGCCTTCAAATAAGGCGTGGAGATGCGTTGGCGATTCGAGGCGAAACTTTTTGCTGATGTTACGTCTTCTCTCAATCTGACAAGTACGTATTGTTGGACTCAAAATGTCGCGAATTTACTTTTAGTTTCCCTGACTTCTAGTCTTGTTGATTTCATTTTTGTTTATGTAGCATGTACTTTTATAGAGTGCAAAAGAGGTGTAAGGATACATGCCATCAAAGTATTAGGCATCTCGTGAAAGAGCGCTCAAGTGTTACAACATATGCACGTCGATTACAGACCTGCAGCGCGGCTACTCGGACGAAGGCGGTGACACCGAGGAGCCGATGCCCGTGGATCACAGGCCCCCGACCCCACAGCAACGGCGCCGCTCCATGCTCAGCCCCCGCGGTACCACCGGCACCCTAACCAAGACGCAGTCGTTCGATGCTGCCACCACCCTGCAGGTGAGTCGTGATGGGCGCAACGTCTCAAGAATGCGTCAAGCAGGTACGCACAGGCCGTTCCTGACCTGAATATTGGCATACAGTCTTCAAGGATCCCTTAACCACTTCGAGTTCGAAGACGAGAGAGTGGTTTCTTTATCGCCTTCACTCGCCACATGCATTATTCTGAGACTCGTGCCAAATATCAGCACTAAGCTTTTAGCGTATCATGATTTAGGCTGCATGCTGTGATATCTGCTTCCGCAGTCTAAAACCCAGAAAACGAAGGGAAATCGGTTGATTGACGAGGGTAGTCGTTCCAGCCAAGACAGAACGGGCGTGCGACTGCATGGTAAAGCCGGGTGGGACACAATTCAAAACGGATATCCCTCGTATATGGACCAATCGAGATCTTAGTTCCTCATGCCGTCACAAGAACAGACTGCTGGCGTCAGGAATTGTGCCGAGAATTCGGGAAATACCATCAGAGAATAAAGCTCTTGTTCTTAGCATTTTCGGAGGTTGTTCGGGGGGCACTTTAACGAAAGCAAACTTATACAACGGATAGGGATTATTGCTTGGGGACAATGAGAACGAACGGACACGAACATTCTCCAGCGTTCAGGTGTCTGTACAGCTAGCGATCGCGCAATGTTCATCTTGCTTTCACTCTGTGTGTGCAGGTTCCTGACGGTACCCGTCCGGACGCAAAGAGGCTGCGGGCAGCTTCGAGCGAGGAGGCGCTCAACCGGCTCGGCCAGAAGCCGAAGGCCGGTCAGCGAACCAAAGCGGTCACACCCGAACCAGAGAGTACGCCATCTTCTCCTTGTCTTGGTCTACTGTAATTTTGGAGTGCCTTTCAGAAAACGCGAACACACTCGCCAAATACAAGGTCGACTAATAAGCCTCGGTATTTAGTAAGCTCTAGCAGCTTACCTGCTCTTTCATGCCACACTAATGGCACCATTACCTGCATTCTTCTTTGAAACAATGCCGGAATAAGCGAATAAGCTCGACATAGTTTCTTATAAGTCATACATGAAAAAAAAAAAACAGCTGTGAGTTCCTAAGCCTGAGGGATAGAAATTGGCCGCTGAGGCAGGTGAGAAATATTGTCATGCTGGGGCTAGATTAATTCTTTGGGGTGCTATCCTGCTGGTGTATTATGGCATGAACAAGCCTTATTTACAATTATATTAACACTCCAAATTGGAGCTAGTTGGTCGTGGTTAGTGTCAGTGGTCGTGCCGCCAGTTCGTCTCTGCACGTTGTGCTACCACTGTGCTTCAATAACTACCATGAACCTGATTACAACACTCACCAGGCTAAAGCGTTCTGCTGTACTACTCTTCTCCTACATCAGCTCCAAGAAGTATTGATTGTATGGTTATTTACGCTCCTCTTGAGAATGTAGGAGAGCAATTAACAGACACAAATGTTTTATTATAATGATTGTTGGAGCTTTACATCCCAAAACCACGATATGATTATGCGAGACGTCAAAATGGAGGGCTCCGGAAATTTCGACCACCTGGTGTTCTTTAACGTGCACATAAATCTAAGTACGTAAAGGCCTGCGGCCGGCACGACCGGGATTGGATCGCGCGACCTTCGGGTCAGCAGTCGAGCACCATAACCACTAGAGACCGCCGTGGCGGGTGACACAAGTGTTATGATGTTTGTTTTCTGCCGCGTATATGGATGTTGACTCCAAGGTATTTCTCATGTTGGGCCACACTTGTGCGTGGATAAATTTATCTTTTCCCTTTGTATTAAATTCCGTTGAAAGCTTGCGCATGTGTCTGTTTATTTCTGTCCTACGTTCTTAAAGTGGCCCTGCATCACTTTTGGAGTGTGGTCACAAAACGCTGCCGCTCGCTAGTCGAGGCTCCCGAGGACACGCGAGCCAAACAATATAGCGCAACACGCGGGCAGGTATGTACAATTAATTCTCAGTCAGCTGGGAATCGCTCCGTCTTCTCTCTACAAATGATTCCATATACCAAAATTACTGCAACCATTCACTCATTTGAGCATCGTGAGCTGCATAGTTACCGAGGACGCCACGGGATGGCGCCACGTGCCCGCGTGCGTGCTCACGATCACACTGAAAGTAGGCCGAGAGTTCCGGGGGGAAAAAAATAAGAGAAAGTGCTTAAGGTCATGACGCGCGCTAGCAATGGGACGCATCCTCTTGCCGTCTTGTCATCCCCCCTTCCTGCATAGGTCTCAGCGTGCTCGGTGGAACGAAATGAGAGAGAGGGCGCTTCAAGCGTGTGTCAAATCCCTGTAGTTCCGCTCTTAGGTTATGGATTCTTAAAATATTTGTGGCACTTGATTCGTAAAGCATCATTAGCGTATAGTGAGGCCATTTCATTATTACTAAGAAAAGTGTTGCAGGGCCCGTTTAAGAACAGCGTAAGTACTCCTACCATGAATTCCTACAAAATAGCCCAGGCCAGTAGCGTTGCAAGAAGAAACACGTGGAGAACCCGACACTCGATATATCGCGATGAGTAGCACGATGACACTTAATCCGTGACGTCACATTGTGCAGTATGTGTAGCTCGTGTACAGCAAGGGCCATTGTTCTTAACGCTCCTCTTGCTCGCGCTTTGCGGCCACGCAGGCAAGTCCAAGCGCCGTGGCAAGTCTCCATTCCGCTTCTTCCGCAAGAAGGAGGAGAAGGAGGATACCACCGCCGCCACAACCGCAGCTTCCATTCAGGTGCCCCCCGTCGACAAAAGCGGGTCAGCAACAGACCATGTCCCCACCGTTGCTCACGGTGCGACCCCCGTCCGTCCACAGACTGTCGCCAGGTGAGTGGGCACAGGGCTGACCGCCGCACTTTGAACCTGTCGCAATCTGTGCACTGAATGGCAGCGCTGTATTTATTCATAACACGGCAGAGTTGGCCCACTGCAGATTTGAAAATGGCAATGAAGTGTCAAATGATCAATGCATATAAGATGTGCTTAGTCAGCTCGACCGGCCTCTCTACTACGTAGAACAAAATCAGGAGAATTCACCCCACTGCAATGTTAAATTTGCACACTGGTAAACTAGCACAATACGGCCCGAATAATCCACAGGAATCTGTGTATAAAAGCAGGACTTTCAAGATTTGAATGCATATACAATATGTGATTGTTTTACAAACATTTTAGATCTCTGCATGTTAATTCGATATAATGTGGTATGCATTGTAGACCTGGGACAGATAATGCCCTGCAGTATTTGAGCGACTACTGCGGCAGTTGATGACCGCAATTTTCTGTCACTGCGATTTTCTTGTAGTGCTCTTTCTCTCAAACATTATTGCTTTAGCCTCCCCAGTCTTGTGTTTTCGTGCATCTTGGCTTCAATTATGCCTATAAATGCATAGTTAACAAAGTGCCCAATGCAACTTAATGGCGAAACCACTCTCAGCTCCCAGCAACCAACTCCTGTGCCCACCTGTGCCCGAGAGACCCACCACGCTGTCTTCGCCGACGAGTCCCGGCGGCGGAAGCGGAACCGGAGGCGGCACTTCCACCCTGCCCCGTAGCGGAAGCTTCCGCCGACCCTCCCTCACGCCCGGCCCGCCGCCCATGGCCACCGACGAGAGCGGTGACCACCTGGACACCTCGGTGCTGGACCTGGTAGACGAGTACTTCTTCGGCCTCCGCGTGTTCCCCGGACAGGACCCGAACCACGTGTACGTCGGCTGGGTCACCACGTCGTACAAGTTCTACGACCGCACCTTCGGGAACTCCAAGGTGCGCAAGGTCGCCTTCCACGGGCTCAGTGAAGATGGTCTCGTCCACCAAGTGTAAGTAAAAGTAAAAATACTATGATAATAATATATGAAAAAAATTCTTGGACAAGGAATGTTGCTGGAGAGATTGTTTTGAGAAGCGGGCTTGTTTTTGTCGAGTTTGATACTGCCCTAACGAAGACAAGTTAAGTTGCCGAAGCGTTAGTTCGGACGAAATTTTCTGTTGAGATATTTTTCATCTCTTCAAAACTGCATCGTCTCCCACATTTCTGTGTAGTGTCGGTTTGCATATGTGCGCAGATCCGAGCAAGGTACATGTAAGAGTTTGAATTTTAAATGAATTATTGATTGCTCGTGTTATACGTGCCAAAAATACTGTATCTTCTCGAGTGATGCTGTAGTGGGTGCGCCTGGTTAAACATTCACCTCATGGATTTGCATAGGCATACCTAAATATAGCATATGGGTGTTCTTTGCGTTTAGCCCTCATCGAAATGCGACCTGCCCGCCCAGGAATTGAACACATGCCCTTGAGCTTAGCACCGCGGCACCTTGCGTTCTAAGCTACAGCGACGCTGTTTCAGCAAAACGTGATTAACAAGTTCGCTAAGTAGATGACTAGAAACGGTCGTTTGTTGTGAGCCATTCATGCCTTAGGTGACGGTAATAAAATGAAAATATTACAAAAAGAAGCAAGGCGTGCCGTGCGCAGGATTCGTTTTTTCCCCCCTGTGCGCAGCAAGCAGTTGTTTATTCCTGATTGGTTGACGACCGTAGTTCGTGCAATTATTGGACAGTATTTCATGTCGTACTGGTATAGCGCAGCTCAGTTTGAGCATGAGGAAAAGAGTCAACAGCGTAGAAGGAAACACAGACAACAGGATGAGCGCTCATCCTGTTGTCTGTGTTTCCTTCTACGCTGTTGACTCGTTTCCTCATGCTCAAACTGAGCTGCGCTATACCAGTACGATATGAAAATGCACCAACTTGCCCAATCTGCAGTACTAGTCTTTCATGAACAATTCTAAAATAGTTCCCATTTGACTTGCTGGGCAGGAAGATGGTCGTCTGATTCTTGTAAGTGCCACAGCATTGCAAGTTCATCTTAAGTATATTGGTGAGACCGAAGCATGATTATCGGTACTGTATTATGATCAAAGCAGATTAGAATCACTTCGACAAACATCAGAGCATAATTTTGTCGAAACTGTTGCGTCTCGAGCGTACCGAAAAATGATATATAAAGTTTTACGTCACATAACTACTGCATAATTGTGAGGCACTCCGTCGTGGAGGGCTCCGGGAATTTCGACCATCTGGTGTGCTTTTACCTGCACTGACATCGCACAGTACTCAGTCCTCTAGCATTTGACCTTCATCGAAATACGACTTGCGAAACCGGGATTTAACTTGCGGCCTTTGGGTGAGCAGCAGAGCACCGTAGTCAATCACAGCAGCGGATCTCCAGCGCAACGGTTCGCTCGCAGAAATCGCTCACCGGTTCAACAAAGACATTCAGAGTTCATGGCTGAAGTTTAATTCGTGGGCATTTTGTTTCATTTTTGCGCAGCATTGCCACCGCTCGTAGGGCATATATGTTGCCTAACGTAAACAACAGAGCATCGCAACTCGAGCGAAATAACATAGTTTGACTGTTTGAGCAATGACACGCCTTGTCTTCTTGCAGCCTGGAACGCCAGAACTGTTACATGGTGTGTGCGGGGCAGTTGGCCGCTGAGGTCAGCCAGGGTGATACGGCAGGCCGTTCGGCCAATCAGGTATGTCAGTGGTGAGCGTTTTGTAGAGCATCTTGTGTTGCCCAGCACGAGCAGAACAGCTTCGTTTTGTATCTCACAAGACGTTGTGTGCATCCATGAGTTAAAATTGATATTATGTGCACAACGGCTTACATAAGCTCTGCTTGTGGATCTCAGAAGTGAGCTGCTCAAGCCAAGCGCTGTTTATGAAATGTTATTTCATAGATATGTCTATTGTCTATAAAGCGCACAAAGAAATCGTGCATGGTATTAAATTATTTGTACGAAAGTTGTTATAGAAGCTTTTATTTCGCATTCTCAGACAACTGCATTAGTTTTGCTGATTCGTGGCCGATGCTCCAGAACCAGTACCTGATACAGTTAAACTACGAGTATAGAAACGACAAAAGTGCTTATTTATTCATGGAGCGATGCAAAGTGCACATTAGATATATGTCATTTTCTCATCAGCAACCTTCGTTGCCCCTAAAACTAAGGGTAAAACATCAGCGACGACGCATAGTGCCCATGTACAGGTGAAGCGGTTGTTTCATGTACGCATAAGTGGTAAAAAATCCGATGCATACATGTAAAAGCTGCGTAAATAGGGACGGGTGCGATGGCAAATTTTGTATCGAGTAACCTGTCACACGTAGTGAAGTAAAAAATTGCAATCAGTTTAAACATTCAATTGCTGTGAAGGAAGTTTGTTTCCTTCACCATCAAATGCACCGACGGCGCACTGATCCACGCGTCTGCTGCAATCTTTATCTTGTCCGCCCCTAGAATCTGGTCTTAATCTTTTCCGCCTCTAGAGCACCTTTTCTTTCGTGTGTTCTTTCTTAATAATATCTGGGGTTTAACGTCCCAAAACCACCATATGATTATGAGAGACGCCGTAGTGGAGGGCTCCGGAAATTTCGACCATCTGGTGTTCTTTAACGTGCACTGACATCGCACAGTACACGGGCCTCTGCCATTTCGCCTCCATCGAAATGCGACCGCAGCGGCCGGGATCGAACCCGCGACCTTCGGGTCAGCAGCCGAGCACCCTAACCGCTATACCACCGCGGCGGACGTGTGTTCTTTCTTCCAAACCAATACCACGCTTCCCTATGCAAGGTATACAAGGGCTTTGTTGTTTGGTGCCGTGAAAAAGTTTCGCTCACACGTTGACATCTGTGCATCTCCGGACAGTTAAGGCCCGACAGTGTGAGCAGTTTTCAGCAGAAAAAATGGATAATTTGTGAGGAGAGTAGGTGGAAGTGATGAGTGGTGATTCTGAGCGAAATTTTTATATTGTACACCCAGCTTTTATGGAGCCGCGTGTATAAATGACACAAGAAAAAGCTGCTTCAACTCAGTGACGGGTGCGCAATGAATTATACTGTCCATAGAAGTCAAGCTGTTCGCAACGTTCCGCAGGAATTCTATGGTATACAACTGAATTACAAAGAATGATGAGACATGCGGGCTATTATGCTAAAAATTGTTCATGTGCATAAGTGTCCTCCTGGCGCCATAGCAACCAGGAGCAGCTGCGCATAGCTAAAAATAGCATCACTCAAGCCATGCGAAAGCACATGATAACCATGACGTCTTTTTGCACCATCTGCTGAACCAGAATAAGCCACACGCACTTGCCGGGACACTGCGCGCAACCGTTTCACGCGCTCGACTCAGCGAAGCCGCGCACCTGCCTAGATATGCTGCCGCGGTCATCCAAGCCTCTGGCCACGTGATAGCGATGACGTCATCTACATAGCACTCCGTACGCGGCGCTGCATGCGCGGTGCTTTATGGGCTAGTTACGTAATCACTTGTGCAAAGAGGGCGCGCAGAAGCCGGATCATCTCTCGCCGTGGGTAGGCCTAGGGAGGTGCGGACACTCGAAGATGAAGCCGTGTACAAGGAAGCAGAATGTGCTGCCGAGTGAGAATGACCGGCTACGCTGTGTTCAGCCATGCGCGACGTAGCGCAAGCTTCGCAAAAATTTATCTGATTTAGCTGGTTGCCAGAAATGTCGGTAGTTATCCGTGTCAAGAGGGACACGAGACCACCGTGCACGAGGCCACCGTGCACGAGACACGTGCTTTTATTTTTGTCGCTTTTCTATACTGGTGTTTTCCAACCGCTAATCCGGAAGTGCTCATGCTCAGACGCTATAGTAAGGTAATGTTTCCTTCCTGACAATTATATACGCTTCTAATATCACCCGCCACTATCCCCCCTGCGAATCCCATTGATGACGTGGGCGGCTTGCCGCTTCTATTGTTGACGATATACGGAGAATAGCTGCTGAATTAAAATTTTGATGTTACCACAGGCGTCCCTTGCAGCAATAATGCTTCCCTGCGGTGTCACTCGTATCGCCAGATGCGTAGGGCACAGTGAGTAGCTGAGGTTTGTCTCCTGAAACATATACCTGTCGATGGCTCTCTTTTTCAGGGCATGTACGTGGGGTGCCACATCGATGTCGCCACCGGCATGATCACATTCAGCGCTGACGGCCACATGACCAGGCAGCGTTTCAGAGTAAGTAACGTACTTTTTGATCTCTCGCATGATGGTAAGGTACTACGTTCCTACAATGAAAACACAACCTTCTGCTCAGTTGTAATGAAAGATAGAAGTACGTATACGCTTGAATTTATTGTCACTGTACAAGTATAAGTATTGTCTACGTACCTCTGTTGTGCATGCGCATACATTTTCTTTTCTTACTGCGCCGAGCAGTATTGTGCCACTCACGTAGTTCGGCCAGTCCGTTACACTCAGAATGTATTCGCATGTAGCGGTGGTGATGTCACACTTCGCAGAAGCCTCCGTGATTAAGATGACCGCTACCACATGTGTTCACAAGTAGTGGCGCAGGCGTACACGCTTTAAACACTCAGTGGCCATGTAGCTATCGCTAATGAGAGGCGAACGAAAACATATTCCCTGACGAAACACTCTTTGTTCCACAGTGATATTTTCAGTCAATTGCATTGTACACCATCTCACCCCTCCCCACCTCTCGTGTCTTCCAGGGTCCTAACCAGTTTCACACTATAGCTCCGGCATTTGCCCGCCTTTCACTAAGCGACAATATCGTTTGAAGACGTCACCAAGTGACACGATAGCATGAAGTCATCACTTGGTCACGTGACCTTTAGTACCATTCCTGATCACGACGCTAGATTTCTTTACTAAGGATATATATATCAAGTTTCCAGCTTAATAAGTGAACTTGGTAGTAGCACGGTGAACGCGCAGCTGTGTTAGGGGAACTTAGTTGGCTACCATGGTGCCAAGGCGTGTTCTTTCAACTTGCTTCGTTAAAAACCAACGTTTATGCGCGTCTCTACATTTACTTATGTCTTCTGGTGCGCTGTTTTGGTAAACGATCGCAGAAGCTGCGAGAGTACTGTACACCACTGGATCGAACGTGACGTGTGCGTTCTGCGCATCTTTTGTGTCACAGATGGAGCCCGGTACAAAGCTGTTCCCGGCCGTGTTCTTCGAAGCGACCAGCAAGGAAGTGATACAGTTTGAGCTGGGCCGCACGCCCACCACGCTGCCGCTGTCGGCGGCCCTGCTTCACACGACTAGCAAGCACCTGACGCCGCAGCTGCCACCAAGGCTCAAGGTTCGTCGTGCGTGCGCGTTGCAAGCGATCGCCTTTTGTTATAACTAGAGACCGGACTTCAGTCAAAGGCGTACTTTATTCATTGCGTCCCTATGTCCCCATTTTGATACATGAGTATGAATCAAAGGTTAAGAAGGACTTTTATAGTGGTTTTAGAAAGCCCATAAATGCCTATTTTTGGACGTTTGTGCCTAAATGCTTATCAGTACCAATAAATGCCTATTTTCAAAATCTGTGCGTGTATGAACACTATTTAACCTATAATTTCGTTTTAGAGTACAGTTTGAGACCGTTATTCATGTTACAGGGTAACATTTACTCTTTGGAACTTTATAAGGTTCAACCTAGTTTTCTAGTTCAACTAAGTGCCGGAAAACAACCGCGAGCAGCAATGAAACGGGACGCGCTGACCACCATGCGACGCCGCTCTGACATGGCGCGAGCGGTTGTTGACGTGTCCAGTCGACCCAAATGAACAAATTTCCTTTGCTATTATCGCGCTTAGCGGATGTAAGCCACCACCACCACAACACTCCGTGTCTTCGTGACCTGCAGGTCCAGTGTCTGCAGCCGTACGTGTGGGCTCGCGTGCCCAACGTAAACCTTCGACCGCACGCGCTGCGGTTGTCCGAGGTTCGGGGATGGAGTATGCTGTGCGAAGACCCACTCTCCATGCTGGCCCTTCACATACCCGAGGAAGACCGATGCATCGACGTGCTCGAGCTTATTGAGAACGAGCGCCTGCTGAAGTAAGTGTTCTCCAAGTGTGGGCTAGAAATATTACGTTGGACCAGTTTTGGTCAACTCAATACGTCCATTGAGATTCCTATATCAGATTGCTAAAGGTTGACTTTGTCGGCTAGTTGGTTGAGCATATCGTAGGCGACACAGCGCGACAGACAAGGATAGTATAGGCACATATGTGGTTGTAATTGTGTCTTTACTGTCCTTGTACTTCGCGCTGTTTCTCCTACGAAAGATTCCTAAACTTTCATTTCAGACAAACAAATGAGGCACATAAAAATTTCATAATTAACAGACTAGGGAGACGACAACAGATGCCTGAGAGGTTGCACAAAGCATTTCAATTAAGTTAAATACAGTCACCGCAACAAGTAATTATATATCCTAAGTTGCAAAAATCAAGCAGGACAGTACTTGTCATGGAAGTTAACTATTTGAAATTGCTATATGCGAGAAGATATTGTATTGTGCACTGCTGCTCGGTATTGAAAGAGTACTGAACGGTGACCGAACCAACGTTGCGCCGTGTTCTCTCGCATACTAGCAGCACCTTGCTTACCGCATTCATTCACATAATACCTGTAGTTACCTTTGGCTACTGTTGGGTAATCACTGCTAATGTTAGCGAGTATGTGCTGGAAAAATGGTTGATGTCCCTTAGGGTTGCCTTATGCGGTTTAAATAACTCCACAACAAGTAATGCTTTTCCACCATCTGAGAATCCCCCCAGCGGTGAGTTTCTGCGATGTTTTAAGGCGAAAGCCTTTATTGTCTCCTTCTCACGTCCGTTCGTCCGTCCGTGCCCTGGCACGGTGCCAGGTGGCCGCCGGGGCGCGCCAACGGACGCCGGTAGCGTCGGTCGCGCCTCGCGTCGGACTCTACAGCGCTCGCGCTTTGCTTGCATAGCGTCGCTGTGCTCAGCGTGTCCAATCATGCAAGAAGGGAGACACGCGCATCGCATTCCATTCTGACCGATCCCGTCTCAATGGGCACATGCGTTCGCCGAACACACTTTATAATTTACAAAGTGTCCTTCAATTTTCTGCTTTGTTTTTCCCGTGCCGTTCTTCGACGCCTTGTTCTGTTTGCAGCTTCCATGCGCACACTCTGTCCCTGTACGGGGCCCTGTGCTTCCAGGGAAACCACAGGGCAGCGCATATGATTTGCTCGCACGTCGACGAAAAGCAGCTCATGTACGCCATACAGAGCGAGTATCTCTCGGGACCGCTGCGAACGGGTTTCACCGACCTGCTCATCTCTCTTCACTTGGAGTTCCATGCGTACGCTAGGTATGTGGGTGATTGTGCTTTGAACTGTGTTTGTTTAGGAATGATATAAATGCGTAAAATAAATCGTCATGCAAATGAAGTGTCTAAGGTTGAAAATGCCAAATGCCTCTGGTATAGAGCATCTAATAGTGAAAAATACTATGCTCTGAACACTGTAAAGCCGGATGAGTTACGATCTTTTGCCGCTTTTCAGGAGCTTGACGCAGAACGAGTTCATCGTGCCCCTTGGACCCGACATCCGAGCGCTGTACGAAGAACCGTTGACGGCTCATTCCTTCTGCACCCTGGAGTGTGTCTCCATACGACCTGACATGGCCTTCTCCGAGACCAGGTAAAACTTGTGAAAGTGCCTGACTTACCACCCTTTCAATGTGACTTATGATTATGTGAACGTGTTAGAACAGCGAACTTCCAAGTTCAGCACAAAGAGAGTCACGGAGCGTGCGAGCGATTGAAGAAAGACAAAACTCAAAATTGATTTGAACTGAAAAACTTATATTCTTAGCGATAAAAAAGACAGAAAGAACACGAAACACCTTAGCGTTAGGACACACGTCCGCTCTCTACAAAATCTAATGAGCGTTCCCTAAACACGCATACGCGAAGTCCATCCCCTCCTGTCGACGTAACCGCACATCACTCTAACGAGCAGAACACACAGGGACCGACGCCCTGCTCTTCTTTCCTGAATGCCGCGGCCAAAGTTTGCCCTGCCGAGGTGGAGCGCGGTGTCACGGTTTCAGACCCTCAACGTCGGCAGACGAGGAGTTGTGGTGCTTTCCTGGAAAAGCGTCTGGACCGCGCAAGTGCCGCCGAACAAGTACAAATGCAAACAAAAGAGAAATACATCAGAGCGCTGACTGGAGTCGCCGGGAGTTGCCAACTAGAGCTCCAAGTGTCTCGCGTGCCCTCTCTGTGCCGTCTTATGTGCTATGATCATAGAAGTGAGGAATCAACTCGCCCAAC
This sequence comes from Rhipicephalus appendiculatus, assembly GCA_030522465.1. NCBI lineage: Eukaryota > Metazoa > Arthropoda > Arachnida > Ixodida > Ixodidae > Rhipicephalus > Rhipicephalus appendiculatus. The sequence goes on from JALIZH010017489.1 coordinate 24,724, forward strand.
ACATTGCATTGTGGAGCAGCAAACTACATGTTCTAGCACGTCGTAGCCGTTATCATGTGTAAAGGGAAATGACCAAGGATACCGAAAGATGCAACATTCACAAACGCGAACTTCCAGATAGGGTTTGTTCGAACGGACGTGAATGATAAATGCAGATGGCCAGTTACAAAAAAGAATTAAATAAACAAAAAAAGACAAAAAAGGGAGAAAGTGCGCAATACAAAATACAAGGTCGACACTCCAAAAAAAAAAAAAAAAGGAACACGAGCTCGTGACTGCGGTTGTAGTTCGTCATGTAAATGAGAAATCGATAATAATAATAATAATAATAATAATAATAATAATAATAATAATAATAATAATAATAATAATAATAATAATAATATCTGGGATTTTACGTCCCGAAACCACGATATGATTATGAGAGACGCCGTAGTAGAGGGCTCCGGGAATTGCGACCATATGGTGTTCTTTAACGTGCACTGACATCGCACAGTACACGGGCCTCAACCATTTCGCCTCCATCGAAATGCGACCGCCACGGCAGGGATCGAACCCGCGACCTTCGGGTGAGCAGCCGAGCACCGTAGTCACTGTTCCACCGAGGCGGACAAATGAGAAACCGAGGGAAATCGTCAAAGCTCTCGAAATATCACGACTGGCGGTCGTATGCGTGAGTGGACCGTAAGTAGCGTTTTCGGCAAAAGAATTCAATCTGGCCGGAGGGGTGAGGGGCTTAGCTTCTACGATGGTCACTGCCTCTCGTAACTTGTTTGGAGTGTCCACGTTGTATCTTGTATGCATCTGGTTTTATTGTTTCTTTTTAGCGCTGTCCGACTGCATTTATTTTGTCACGCCCTTTTGAATAAACCTCAGCTGGAAATGGAAGCGTTGCGCAACTCGTGCATAGTGGGCACACCAAGACAGTGCTACCTCTGGGAAGTCATTGCTCAAAACAACAGTATTATCGTTCACGTTTTCTTGCCGGAATACTGGCGATCGCTTGGTTCCTATCGTAGCAGCAACGACGAGGCAAGCGCTGAAAGATGAGACGGAGCTGTTGCCGGTGTCGTCCCTGTTTCCCACGTTAGCGCCGAGTGCGCGCAGTGACCTTGACAACTGCCGTCGGCTCTGGCGACGTCTTGGCGAAGCAGGGACCTTGGATAAACAGTGCAGTTTGCTTGCCTACAGACGTCTTTCGTTACTCCCTCTCTCGCCTCGCCATGCTTCTGCTGCAATACAAGTTGTTGTTGTAGATCTGTGTTTTCTCGTGTTTATCAAGTGCATAACGTAAGCACGCCGCCGGCTACGCCAGCCATATCAAGAATGGTACATGATGCACATTGCACACACTCTCCGTTCGTGATTTACTATAAGTGCCGGGGTCATATCCATCTATTAAGGAAATACACGCAAGATAGATAACGATCATTGCTCTCGCGCAAAATGAAATTGCAAAGGGTGAATTCGTTTTTATAGTAAAAGTCGCGTTGTGTCACCAGCAAGAGCGCAGATTATTTATGACTATTCACCAAACGGGACGAAGTACTCGACGAACACTTAAATAACCGCAGCGTATTAGTTTGCATCGCCTTTGTCCAGATAACGCACATAGGCGACGAGCAATGTGAGAAAAAAATAACACTTAGGTTTGATATATTACTCACTTCCAGCATATTAAGCGGGGCGGTCGCAAGTTTTGGTATTTTCTGCCATAAGAATATAGGAGGGTGGTATAGAGGATCTGTTTATATTGATGCTTTGAAGTAATTACTGCTAAGGAATGTGGAGTAAAGACAACTGGATCCCAATAAATAACCCATTTTGCACAGACGCGGAAGGTGTTCCTTTTAATGTCCCTGCCAATTGTGCGCGGTTGGCGTGAATATGAGAAAAAAGACTGAAAAGAGCGCTGGAAACAAAACATAGCCTAGCTATTCAGGTATCGGTGAGTATCAGGGTGTCAGCGAGGGTGGATTTTGGGGGAACGCCATCATAGCGGCCCGAATTGAAATTCACACTGCATAAAGTGAATTTCTTAACGTCCGACACAGCCGCACCTGTTTTTACAGAGGTACGCTTCACTTTCGTGTTAGAAACGATTCTTATGAAAGAGGAAGCGACAGTAATTCTTTTTGGCAATCTTGCATCAGAATAGAGTCATTTCAATCGAGCTTCAACGCAAGCCTGGAGTTAGTTTTGTTTTGTCGACAATAAACAAGTTTGTACATGTTGTGTTCATGTAGGGTTCCGTTTTCTTGGACACTGAAATACTAATTATCCGAAAAGATTGGGAAATGAACGCCACTTTCGAAATGCATTTGCGTCACACACACGCACACACGCACACGCACACGCACACACACACACACACACACACACAAACACACACACACACACACACACACACACACACACACACACACACAAACACACAAGTTGTACAAGCGCTTTGTGCCGTTATAACTTCATTAACAATATTCCTATGTAGAGCGTGGTGAAAATCTTGAATTGATGGGAAATTTTTGATTACGCAGGGAGAAAGTGGAGTCAATCGCCGACCTCAGCACTCCTTACTTCCCAGTCGACGCCCTCAAGCAGTTCGTCATCGAAGCCCTGGCTGACGCCGTGAAGAAGGACAGTCGCCCTAACCGTGACCCCATCGGTGGCAGCAACGAGAACCTGTTTGTGTATGTGCATCTGGACTGCTTACCAATGGTCGCATCTGTGCTATGAGTGCGAATATGTGATTGCTTAAATTCAAGGAACTCAGTTTCCGCTTTTAAAAACGTAACAGAAATGGAATACCCCCCCCCCCTTCCCCCCTCGGTAAAAGTATCGCGGCTGCACAGTCGCGGCGCCAGGATTCTTTCAGTGAAAGAGCGGGGGGGGGGAGAACTCACCTGCGACAACTGGGTTCTTTCACGAGGGTGGGAAATTATTTATATGTTGTGTTTTAAATATGCTTGATCTTAGGCGGGCAGGGGGTGGGGGCTGGTACAAATTTAAGGGGGAAGTTGTCCCTCTCACCCCTCGCTAGCGCCGCCCCTGTGCCTTCAATGTACCTGTAAACCTTTGAACTATAGCTGCAACAGTGCAGCATGGGCGTGCAGCTACATGGTATACAGCGATAGATAATCACCACGTCCTTGCCGTAATCACGGAAATTATCAGGCAGAAAGCTGCAGCAAATAGTAACCGCTAAGTACATGCTTGCGTTTCGTGACATGTGCTGGCAGCCTGACACTGCGAACAAAAAGCGAATGGTATTCCATACACATGGTCGCAAAATGTATGCACTATGAAGATTCTCTTTCCCAAGTTTGAACGCATTTTTGTACACAGTTTTAAGTTTCATAACTCAAGCTCAGACTGTATATAAATTAAATATTTCGCAATGAAATAAAGACACCATATTTCTGTTTCCACATATAGCTATCGCTTTCAAGTAATATTTATTCTCTGTAGTTTTTAAACATCATGGTACTTTTGCAGCGCATACTAAGTAACGCAGCCTTGCCGAAGCATTGCTTCTCACATAGCTATGTGGCTTTTCCGAAGATCTGAAAAAGGCAAGAGAGCACAAGCTTAACACCAAACCCAGTCCGGGCCGGCTGAGCCAAACATTTCAGTGAAGAGCACGAGTTCAGTGTGATGCAGACAATAATCAACTTTTAGTATATTTAGACATCTGCACCCGCATTGGCTGAACAACGAGTGAACTTGAAAAAAAGCAAGTACAAAGTATCTGGCGGTTATGAGACTTTCGCTCTGTTTTGCTGCAGGCCCCTTTTGAAGCTGGCTGACAAGCTTCTGCTTGTTGGGCTGATGAATGACGATGACTTACAGTGGCTCCTCTACCTTCTCGACCCCAGCACTTTTCTTCCTGGTAAAGGTGTGTAGTCTGTCTTTTTCTCTCTCCGTGTCTTCTCTTCGTAGTAGTACGCTTGCTTAATATGTGCCATGGCAGTTGATTACTATTGCAGCAGAAGCGATTTGTTGTGACAAGCTGTTCTGATTATATTTCTAAGCTATTTTCTGGTTTTTGAATCTACGATCAACGTCTAGTGCAAAGAGTATGGGATGTATGTTTTTCTCATGATCATCATCATCATCATCAGCCTGACTACTCCCACTGCAGGGCAAAGGCCTCTCCTATGTTCCGCCAATCAACCCGGTCCTGTGCTTTCTGCTGCCGCGTTATAGCTGCAAACTTTTTAATCTCATCTGCCCACCTAATTTTCTGTCTCCCCCCTCACGCGTTTGCCTTCTCTTGGAATCCAGTCGGTTACCCTTAATGACCAGCGGTTATCCTGCCCACGTGCTACGTGCCCGGCCCATGTCCATTTCTTCTTCTTGATTTCAACTCTGATATCCTTTACCCCCGTTTGTTCCCTGACCAACTCTGCTGTATTCCTGTCTCTTAAGGTTACACCTATCATTTTCCTTTCCATCGCTCACTGCGTCGTCCTTAATTTAAGTTTTTCTCATAATAATTGTTTACGTCCTAAGTGAGATTTTTGTCATTCAGCGAACACAATAAGCTCGGCTGATGATTAATGTGCCTCTGCAGCGGGAATCGGTGCTCCGGCAGCGGTTACCGGAAGTGACGGCAGCGCTGGCGGCAACGGGGGCGTCCCGCTGGGCCTCATTGATATGCAGATCGCCGAGGGAGTCAAATTGCAAGTGTGCTACATACTGCACCACCTGTGCGACCTGCAGCTCAGACACAGGGTTGAGGCCATCGTTTGCTTTTCCGACGACTACGTCGCAAACCTGCAGTCGGTGAGTACAGGCATTTAGGAGTAAAGAATTGCGAACTCAATTAGTTGCGTCTAATTCATGGTATCCATGACGTGTTCTTGGCTGCCGATTCGCTTTCAATCCATGCTGTCACCGGAAATGTACTTTTCCAGATCTCTTCCAGTTAAGCGGAGAGCGTCACCACTGAGACATTAATTTTCGCCAATACATTCACACTCCTGCATTATATAACTACTGAACTGAAAATCAGCCCACTAAACTGCAGAGCGCAAATTAGGTACAGGACGTAAAGGAACACTTGCAGAACAATAGCACAGGTTAGCTCTTGTCCTGTGCTGCGTGTGCTCTTCGACGTCTTGAACCTAACTTGCGCTCTGAAGTTTACTGTTAAGAGCGAACTAGCTCAGGAATGAATTCAGTGACAGTGACAAGAACATTGATTGAAACGTCCCGAGGAAAACGATTAAGGTGAACCGGAGGCTTCCCGATCAGCTTGGTGGCTCCCCCCATGACGGATCCGGGAGATGGTGACTCTCAGCGACGTCGTGGGCCCTCTGGACAGCTTGTAATTCATGTGAAAAGTCCGTACTACGCAGTAGGTCATACCATTTGGCCTTATATTGTAAGTTGGAGCCCACATTGGACGGGCACAGCCACAGCATATGATCGAAAGAACACCACTCATGTCCACGCGTAGAGCACGACTGCGGGAAAGTAGAATCGATCTGGTTGAGCGCGCTCGGGGTAATATATATTCGTGTCTGTAAGAGCCTAAACGGGACACATTGGGCCCTGTTTGACTTAGAGTTGGGGGGAGGGATAGTTCTCCTGCTTAGTCTATAGTGTCATATGATTTAGTGAAAGTTGAGAGAGAGAGAGAAACGACTTTATTGTTGTGAAAGTTGAATAGAGGGTGTTTAGCGGGGAAATCCTATGGAAGAACTGGGCCTACGGAATCCTATGGAAGAACATTTGCGGGCGCGGTGCATGAAATGTCTAGCTAGATAGTAGGCCTGCTCGTTGGGATTGCATCCTACTTCATTGACAAGTCCGACAACATGAGCTGGGAACCACGATATGTGATGTCCTCCGTCTGTAGGTCGTTGGAGACATTTGTATACTATGCTGTCTGCTTGTTTAGATATAAGGGTGGTTGCAGAAGACCTTACCGCCGTACGCGAATCGGAGTAAACAGTCGCTGGGCCGTTGGCAGCATGGAGGGTTAAGGCTATCACAGTCTCCTATGCCACGTGAACGTATTTCATGCAAACGGACTCTGCTCAAGTCAGCGTTCCATGTGAGTCTACAACCGAGCTTGCATACCTATTGTCTCTGCCGTACATGGCAGTGCATCAAAGAGATAATCGGCCTTATGTAGATTGATTCTTTTAAGGGGGGCTCGTGCGACTCTCCGGCCCTTTTTATATACCGGATCAATGTTTCTTGGTACGGGTTCTACTAATACACTTTCTTTAGCCCCCCTGGACAGGGATGTCTGTCAAGCGGCGCTTGCGTACGCAGTATACCTGCCTCATCGAGAATCTTCCTGCCTGGCTTAGTTAATGAAAGCCTAGAGATCTGTGCGGCGAGATGCGCCTCGATTAGTTCATCAAGTGTACTGTGAAGGCCAAGCTCTAAGAGTTTCTCTGTGCTAGCGGACTGTGGTAGGCCCAGTAGTCTTTTGAGAGCAGACCTAATCAGCGTATCAAGTTTGTTATTCTCAGCTTTACTACATTTGAGGAAAGGCACGGTGTAGGTAATGTGACTGATGAAGAAGGTCTGGAAGACTGAGTAGGTTGTCCTAATTCAGTCCCCCCTCCACCCCCCTTTGCTTGCAACTCTGGCAAGAAGCCCGAGTACATTTTACGCGCGCCTTGTTTTGTGCTGCTGAATGACAGCATTTGGTACTGATTAAGAGTCTTAGAATTTTCACAGAGTGCACCCTCCCTCGGAATGGGGTGTCCTTCTTTGGTCTTGATAGCGATTGGTAGTTCTTCCAGAGGCTCAAGGTTCCTGACTCCTTTGCCTAGCTTGTCTGTAGAGCAACAGCTCGGATTTGGCCCGCGAGAGCTGTAGTCCCGTAATATAGCCGAGGAAGATGTCGCTGTGATTTCCGATGAGGTGCTTAAACAAGAAGCCTGCATTGTATAAAGGGAAAGCAGTTTATTAACATTCCGAAAAACAATTGCTTCCGGCTGCTTTGTAATGGCCTAATTCGACCTACCGACACTCGGCCTGCGCCTATAAGAATGATACGGATTGTGATGATATACAAGGGAAGAGATTAACGGAACAAAAAGAAATAGAAAATTGCTACTTACATTTGCCTACAAGGCTCGCGATTACATCGTATTCTGTGATTTTTTGTTTGTTTGTTTGACGCGTAATCGAAGCATTCAGTACAAGATGACATCACTCAGAAATAAACGCGAACAGCGTGGCGCGCTGTTTTCATCACGCTCTGATCCTGGTGGTAATAAAAAAATTCTAGAAGTGTTCTTGATTGCAACATGAATGACTCTACTGGCTTTTAATTACCATTCTGCTTACAACCGATTGAAAAGAATTGCCCAACAAATGAGAACGTGGATGCCCAAATGTTCGCGTTTCTTGCCAGCCCCACTGCGCACGAAGTCGCTTTTCGGGGTCGGGGAACTTTTCAAGCTCACGAAATGCAATAATAAAGTGACGTTGTTAATCTGAGGTGAGGTGCACTTTATTTGCTAACAGACCGCTTAAGCTTACGCGGGACTGAATACAGTATAACTATGCGCGTTCTCCTTGTTTCAGGACCAACTGAGGCGGTACATCGAGATCAAGCAATCGGACCTACCTTCCTCGGTGGCTGCAAAGAAGACCCGCGAATTCCGATGCACACCCAAAGAACAGGTGAGAACCATTCCAGTCAGCACAAAATGAGGAATGTCAAAAGGTTCAGCGCATGTACATCAGTGCTATTTTTCGGCTGTGACTGTAGGAACAATCGTAGGGGTTTGGGGGGGAGGGACAGGGGCAAGTTTTACCGCAACCCCCTCCTTCGTTGGTCGAGTCAGAAAATAAGCTCTGCTATAAATGCGAACATCAGAATGAAGTGATGACGTGCTTTGCACAATGGCGTGGGATTGGTCCCCAGATGTCTGGGGTTAAGGAGGGTAGTAAACAGTTCTTTGAAAGCGACAGCAGAGGCCACCGGTCGACATTATTGTCAGAAAGCATGAGTAGCCATAAGCCTCTCCATTGAAAAATGTGAAAGGCCCGACTGAATGAAGGCATGCAGCCGGATTGGCGGCCCCCTTCAGATGATTAGAAGGGGCGGCCGCCCCTGCCCACTTCGTACGCACGCCATTGGGAACAAGGAAAATAAAGAGGGCCATGAGAGCGCCAAGTCTGTACTCATCTAATGCTAACCGCCAGCTCGTCGCTGGGTTGTTCTCGGATACTCCATCGGCACCGCACAGGGAAATACGCTTGGGCTGTGTCCTACAGATGGCGGAGGCGCTCCTAGTATAGAATAAACGTTTACACTAAACGCGCGTTGCAATGCGTGGCCGAGGGCCTCTGAAAGATGCCACGCAGCCAAATAAAAACAATGAGCCGTTTCAAACACCCATAGAAATGTTTAACTAGTACTTGCATTCACACTTATTTGCTGGAGAGAGACGTGTTTTTAATGTCACTTTCAGCTCGTACGTACGCACGTACATACATACATACGTACATACATACATACATACATACATACGTACGTACGTACATACATACATACATACATACATACATACATACATACATACATACATACATACATACATACATACATACATACATACATACATACATACATACATACATACATACATACATACATACATACACACACACACACGCACGCACGCACGCACGCACAACTATTTCTAGCATTTTTTAAGAATTATAATCCTGAGGCATACTGCCGTCAATGTTAAGAACGCCTACGTATTTGGCGTCACGCATTGTATGTTTTACGACCCAGCGGGCGACGCGCAGCTGGCAAGCTTCGCGCGCCATAAATAAGCGCCCCTGGAAAGGTCGTCCGTATATGTATCAAATAGCCGCTGTTGTTGAAGCAAACGTGCACTCTGAAGGTTTTGTAATTGCGTGACGTGTAAGATATATATATATATATATATATATATATATATATATATATATATATATATATATATATATATATATATATATATATATATATGAAGAGAGAAAGAAAGAGGGAGAGAAGCGTGCGCTTGGGTGTCTGCGTGTACTTAAACTCGAATGAGACGTCGGCTCGTATGCCCTTTAAGTAACGATATAACGATATGCTTGAGTTTCTTATTCACAACCCGTATCATTTTCTAGTTGTCTTTCGCAAAGAAACCTAACTGCGTGCACCCGTAGTTACCTGACAAGACACTAAGGGGGCGTTTTTTTTTTTTTTTCGGGGAGCGACAGCGGGGGGAACGTGAATAGATGTCTGCCATTACCACGGTCGAGCCTAGACGCAATGCTGTCCGTGCGATTCAGTGCATACACGATTTATGACCCGCAACTTGGTTTAGTCCTGAGTGGGTGCGCAATTACTCTTGCGCAACTTCCCTCAAAAAAATCGTGCGCACGTCTACGTAATACGTCAGACACAAACGTAATACGTCACACAGCAAATGAAGTGGTCCTGAAGAAAATTCATTCCCGTACTGACGAAGAGATGGCAACAGAGGCAATAAGGTCCCCCGAAAGGTTTTATTCAATGGCAGTTCAGTTAGAACAACAAGTAATTGTGTCATATATCATATATGGTGCAGAAAACAAAAGCGTAGGAATATTACAGTTACCTCAAAACAACAGCTGTGTCGTGAGCGAGATCACCTTTTGGCGTAGCCAATGTAGCTGTCCCTATTGAACGAGCATTGAACGGTGACGTGTGTCCTCACGTACCATACTTACACACATTCTACAAAGTATTTGCACAGCGTATTCACTCGGATACGACCTTCACATGTCCTACCGCAGTTATTCATAGCTACCAGCAGTGATTAGTCTTAGTTAATGATCACTAGTGTTGGATAAACGAAAAGTATATGTCTGTTTGTGTTCATCAATGAGTTTAATCTCAATAACTAAGTGCGATACATGGCGTGCGGAAGCATGCTTCATGTGTGCGTGACTCATGTACAAAGCAGTAGGCTATATGTGTAACTTTTGATATTTTGTAACAACCGGCGTTATGCTGACGTGTAGGTAGGGTGGCTGCGTCACTCTCAAGCTAGTAAGCAACTTTTTTTCCGTGCTCTCCTGAAACAGTGTCCATATATTATTGCAAAGGAAGTCAATCCGATTCAGTTGAATTAAACCTCGAGTTATGACTTATTTTTCTTTGTTGCTCTGCTAATCTCATTAGATGCGCGCCATCCTTGGATTCAAGAACCTGGAAGAGGAGAACAGCGACCAGTGTCCTTGTGGGGAAGGACTGCGTGAAGCATTGAGCTCTATGCACGACGATCTGGTACAGCGACTCAAGGCGGCCTCCGCTGCCGAGGAAGAGGCGACCGACGGCGAGGCGGAGAGCACGAGCACCCTGCGACAAAAGCTCATGTCGCTAGTGAACTTGGTGAAGTCGTCGGAAGAGCCCGGAGGGGAAGAGAAGGAGCACATTACACTTCCTGAGGGTGAGATGCTTTCTCTTTATTTTTTGTTACGTGTATGTAAGGAGAGGTTGGTGCCAATGCGTGGCGCCAGCTACTCTGCTTGCATATTTGTTGCCTTCGCAAAGTAGAGAAAAGCACAAAACTATACAAATGCGCATAGAACAACATTCGTGCGCATTGTCACAGTTGTTGAATACAAAAAGTGCTCACTGTAAACAAAAGTTCACAAAAGACAATTACTCACTGAAAGGAAATGTCCACACATAACGTAAAACGTATGACATGACGTAAAAGTTCCCTAACTTGTCAAAGCCGATCATAAGTCTTTCTAAATTTCTCGCGAAGCTCTCAACAAATAAAAAGTGACCGAAAAACGCACCTGTCTGCAGTCGGAGTGGCTATCTGCTAAGCCTATTGGCGGAATAAACGTCTTGTATTTATTTTCTTAAGAGAATAAATGCGCAAGATGTGTTGGCGAGTAACGAAATAACCTGGATTGCATATTTCACTGTATGTGTCGATGACGCATCACCCTGCGGTAACATACGGGAACATAAGGGAATGCAATAGAGGAAAACAATAACATAAGGAAAGAAATAACACCGGGGGGATGGAGTGGAGGAAAGCAAGAAAAGAAGTTAAGAAATATTATAAAATTGTAGGAGCAGGGTATCAAAAATAGGACGTTACAGGCGCAACTAAGCAGATTACTTAGATGGGCTGATTACTACAAGCTAGGCTGGTTACTCTATATGACAGTGGTGTTTGCATTTTGTGCGCAGAGATCTTCACACGCAAGGTGGTCCAGGTGGTGGTCAAGTGGGCCAAGCAGTCTGAGATTGAGGACCGCGAAGTGGTGCGCCAGATGTTCGGCCTGCTGCTGCGCATTTACAGCTCAGTCGGGGAGCTGATGAACGCCCTGAATAACACGTACGTCATCAGCCACCGCAGTCAGTCTGACATCATCAGCGTACTCAGCCATCTGGGGAAGGTGCGTGCCTTGCTGCCTGTCCAGATGTCGCCACTCGAGGAAGAGATCATGCGGAAAAGCCTCTGGTATGTTTGCGTAGCGCATTTTTTGCAACTTATTTGTGACGTACGCGTAGTTGTTCAGTGGTCATTCCAGCAATAACCGCTTCTTATTTTTATGACTGTTTAGAGTGGAGCTGTCAAGCTATTCCGTATGCCATGTGGGGACATCAGAAAACAGTTATCATCATGAACCGGCACGAACTCTTTTCGCCCTCTTCATGTTCTGATTTCCTCCTAGAAAATGTGCGCTGGTTTGTCCTGCATAGGTTGCAATAACTCTGAAAGGCGAGAGAACGAGGGCTGAGAGAAACAGAAAGAGAAAGAGCGAAATAGCTTGAAAGCAAGACAGCAAAGAATGAAAAAGAAATAGATGGCGCGAGAAAGAGTACAGATATTGACAGAGAGAGAAAGAAAATGACAGACAGAAAGAAAAAATACAAAGGGAGAAATAGATAGAAAGGAAGATACACAAAAAACATAGAAAAAAGAGAGCAAGCATGACCATGAAGGGGTGGGAAAAGGAAGTGAGTGTGAGGAAGGAAGGAAGATGAGAGGGTAAAACATAACATAGTCTTGTAGAGTATAGTATAGCAAGGGGTGGTGGAGGCCAGCGAATGTGTGGAGGAGGGAAAGGAGGAGGGTAAGGACACCAGCTCCGCTGTTCCCTCAGTCTTCGCAAACTAGTGCGTAGCTGCGCCAATTTTTTTTGTCTGATATTAAGCATCAGCAAGGTTGTATGTCATATGAGAAGTAAGACATGGTAGAGGACTAGTTCGTAATCAACGACAAAAAAAGCTCAGCGCTAAAACCTGACGCAGTGGACCAAGAAGCGAAAAGGACAAGTGCAGACTTCCAACTAGTATTTACTACAGCAGCACACTCTTGCATAAAGCCTGTACTGATGATAAACACGTGTGCTTGGATGCCATGACAACTTCGACAGAATAATCATTATAAGGTGACATTGGGTGTTTCAAAAAAAATAAATAAAACGTTTACCAATCATTTAACAGTAGAAGTACTTGTACACAGCTTGCGCCTACGCCATATTTTCGTAGTCATCTTCAATCTAAGCTGATTTATTGTGGCCATGCCCTGTTAAGAAGTAGCTGCAACTATTTCCGTATCTCAACCAGTGACACCTTCTGTTTGCAGGGCTCTGGTGAACAACCGGATCTTCTTCCAGCATCCGGACCTCATCCGCGTGTTGCGTGTAAACGAAAATGTCATGGACGTGATGATCAACACCCTTGGTAAGCGGGCCCAAACGCAGTCCTCAGGACAGGCTCCTGCGGCTGCGTCTTCACCGGCCTCACCATCTGCACCCGAAGCTGCAGCGGCTGACAAGGTAACCTCTCAGAGGACGCTTGAGCTTCGCCTTCAAGACTAGAACGCGTTAGCGTAATCGGGCCCCGTGCGCATCGCCCTTAACCGTGCCGCATAGAAATGTACGTTTGTGCCCGTAACATTGGCCGTTTAAAACTATCCTAGCATGCCTACTGCCAGTACAGTTTTGATGAGCCCACTACGCATCAATTCTTCCTTTTGCAAATTGGCGAAGTACCCTACTAGCACGTTCGTAAAGTGCCACGCGCACCTGTACACTAGGTAATCGGTGCAGAACTTTAAACAACATGCTTGTTGCGCTGTTCTCATGTTTCGGCGCCTGGGGTGATTCTACAATTTCGCCACGCAATATCACATGCGTTAAGGACACTCCTCCTAATACATGAAAAAATTCGTAAACAGGGCTTGTGTGCTCGAGCCGACGTTTCGACAAGTGGACTTGTCTTCTTCAAGGCTAGAACTGATTTCCTTAGCGCTACCGTGCATGTGTTCCGTACCCTCTCCTCCATCCTAACAAAGGAGGGGGAGAGGGCGACTGTGGATACGGGGGGTGCGGGAGTATGAGTGCGTGGGGGGGGGGGGGGGGTCTCGAGACGAATTGTGTGAGTGAAGAGGGGAACAGGTGTTCCGTGAATAAAACGTAAAGAATACAGCGAGGGGGGGGGGGGGGGTTTAGACGTATCGCTATCGCTGTATCCCAGGTGTCAGAAGAAGCACTACTTAACAATAGTAGGTTTGAAATTTCTAGGAGGGCTTAACTCTCACTGGTTTTCTTTGTGTGTGTACCATATCGAATGGATTCAAGAGCCCCTTTAGAAACGTTTATACCTGCTGGCTGGAGGATATTGAATTTGTGAATGAGGTATGACTGTATATTTTCTGTCTCTTGCGGACCGGAAGTTTGACTGAAGTATGTAAAGTTTGAGATCGTCGAAGTTATGTCCTGCTACATTAAAATGCTGTGCCACTGCTTTCGGTAATTTCTTTGCCGTGTCCGCGCGATTACCGTTTAATCTAACATTAACAGGCTGTCCCGTTTCGCCAATGTACTGTTTGTGACAATGTGAACATTCGATCATGTAGATAACGTTTGAACTAGTGCAGGTAAAACTAGACTTTATATGATGAGCGTAATCACTTGCGGTGCTTTTAACTATCAAGTCATCTTGGAGGTGTTTACATGTCTTGCATCTTGGGCGAGAGCAAGGTGTTATGTGGGCAGTAGAATGCGGGTTTACTTTTGCATGCACTAACATGTCCTTAAAATTCCTATTGCGGCGGTACACGACCTTTGGTGCTTCGGGAAACGCTTTTCTAAGGCGCTCGTTGCTTGCCAGTATTGGATAATACTTACGAAGGATATTATTTATGTTTGGGAGCGCATTTGAGTATTTGGTTATAAATGCTGGCGGTTGGTTAGGTTGTGCTACGGGGACACTTTTAGCTAGCGTTGCTTTCCTGTCTAGTTTACATGCTTCGTTATAGACCTTGTTTAGGGCTTCCTGGGGGTAATTTCTTTGAATTAATGTTTCCTTTAGGTTGCTTAAGTGGTGAACGTATTCACCGTCGTCTCTACAGATCCTTCTTATACGCCTCGCCTGTCCGACGAAAATTCCTTGTTTGCCGTGTCGCGGGTGATGACTAGTGTAATCTAGGCATTGTTGGCTGTCTGTTGGTTTTCTGTAAAGCGTCGTCTTTAATTTTCCTGCTTCTATAGATACTGTCGTGTCTAGGAAGTTTATTTCATTGGGAGAATGGTGCATGGTAAATTTAATACTGGAGTGAAACTTGTTGCAATGATCAATGAATGCGTTTACTGCGCTTATGCCATGTTCCCATATAATATATATGTCGTCTATATAGCGAAGATAGGTGGAAGGCTTTACTGGCGATGATTTCAATAGCTCCGATTCTAATTGTCCCATGAAAATGCTGGCGTATGTTGGCGCAAAAGGAGTTCCCATACTGGTGCCGAAAGTTTGCAGGTAGTAGGACGAATCAAATCCTAAAACATGACATTCTTACGTTTTTTATAAGAAGTAGCTCCAAGCACTGGCGTGGTTCCGTGGTAGAACACCTGCTTTCCACGCTGAAAGTCTTAATTCAATTCTCACTCAAACTGGAGATTTTTTGATTATTTATTGATTTGCATCTATCCCGAATTCTCGCTCACCGACAACACCGATTATTTGCTCGCAACCAATGACGCCGCTGTAGACACCGACGCCGACACCGGAATTTAGTCAAAACGAACTCGTTAACGCTATCGTGATAAAATGCGTTCGGAAGCAATTGTCAGTAATGTTCTATATGAAAAGAGCTCACAATTGCCTGATGAATTCGCCTAATAATACCCAATAGTGAAATCAATCCTGTATGGCTATTGTACATGCAAAATAACAATGTCTCGAGATTAGAACAGTGCCGCTTAAATATAACGAAGCTTGCAGGCATCTGCATCTTCAAGTTATGACCTGTAATTACAGTTTGAAACAGCGCGGAATGCGCTACTTCGAGGCTGCATTGTAACCTTCCACACATCTGAGAAAAGCTTGAAACAAATCCTGATTCATTCTTTAACCTCCTATTTCAGGCATGTTAAATGTGAAGAGTTATTAACCGCGCTATTGAACACGGACCAAGACGAGTGAAAGGCAGGACGCGCGAAAGTTGCGCACGTTGGCATACACTAAGACAGGACGCGTGCAAGTGACAGCGCAGTTTATAAGCCTTTCAAATGAATGTAAACCAACTAGCCCGACTTAGTGCCTTACTTCACTGTAAATGTAACCTGAGCTTCTTTTTTTCTCAGGTGAGCTGAGATGTTGTGCTTAATGACTGGAATTTTTCTGCTGAAACAAGGACACTTTTCAGACTTTTAACCACAGTGGTCATGTTGTGTTAGTCGCGAAAAAAAGAAACACAGGTATTCCAAGTTACACCAGGGTCACGTCACTTGGCATGCCTCATAACCGTAGCTGTCATGATTTTTGCATACATTCCCCAGGATATAATTTACTTTCTTTGCACTCTAAAAAAGGGCATAGTTGGGGCGTAGTGTTTCACAACAATAATCCTTATCTGTCTTTCTTTCGTCTCCTTTCTCGAAAACTGTGCGCTCACCAATTTCCTATTAAGAATGTACTTTATGTAATACCCACATCGCGCGCCGTTCGTGACCGCGAAATACCGGGTGCGCGGCGACATATCAAGGAAATCATGCAAAATAGACGACTGTTATTGTTGCACCAAAGATAGACAGTCAAAATGCACCCTTTTTTGTCATAGAGTAAAGTAAAGACTGCAGAAATCGCATTGTTCAGAGCATATTCCTAACGGCGCCTTTGATGACACACAGGTAGGACGCCGGTAAACTCGCGTTCCGTAATAAAGACGCGTTTACTCTTTGCAGGACACATCTCACGAGATGGTGGTGTCCTGCTGCCGCTTCCTGTGCTACTTCTGCCGCACAAGTCGCCAGAACCAGAAGGCCATGTTTGACCATCTCGACTTCCTGCTTGAAAACAGCAACATCCTGCTCTGTAAGTTGATGAAATGTACCTGACATATGTATGTCCCAACCTACATTTTACTTCATACTTCACCGCTAAGGCGGATTCTTACCACGCATCCAATGAAACTCGCTGCACACAGATACAAAAAGCATGCAGCTAGTCCGCTTATAATGCGTGCATATGTGTGTTATGTACAAGCGTCAAGTTGTCATTTGTCGCAAAACGGTGGACAAATATCCATGACCAAATTTATTCATTAGTCATTATTTCACTCCACCCTTGCATCCGCTTCCACATTGTGTACTTTACAAGTTCAATGTGTAGTGTAAGCTGTTACTGAGTATGTGCCTATTGATTTTATGCTCAAGTTAAGTTATAGTGCGCTTCCATCATAACTGTTAGCCTAATGAGGAGAACAGGACTTCTGTTTAACTGCAACGCTTGTTTCATGTTCTTAGGCTAGACAAGAACATAGGGTGACATAACATGTGAGGGCAACAAATACTTTGCAGGGCTAGTTTGTGGTGCATAATATTTATTTATTTATTCAAAATTACTTGCAGGCCCATTAATGGCATTGAGTAAGGGGGCATCAGTATATACATTGCAACAAAAAAATAGACAAAAAGCAAAAAAAATCAAAGAAGAACAAAAAGGGAAAAAAGAAACAAAACAAATATTATGAACAGCAAGGTGCAACAAAGTTATACAATACTAAAACGCAACGAAATCAGGTTATCACGACAAGTTTCACGATTACAGATGGATAAAATGTGATCTAGAAGACCGTTCCAGTGGGCTATGGCTCGAGGTAATGGTGATGAGTTAAATGCCAGTGTGTGACCATGAATGCTCTTGAAACTACGTGCGCATGAATGTTCGCGAGTGCTCATTTTTCACCAAAAACGCAGCGCTGTCTTGTGAGTTCTTTCTGTGCATTTGCTGAAAAATTTGAGCTGGGTAACATTCAAGGGAAATAGTTGTTGCTAATCAAGGATGCTTTTCCTTTCTGCAGCACGACCATCACTTCGTGGATCAACACCGCTGGACGTAGCGTACAGTTCCCTGATGGAAAACTCGGAGTTGGCGCTGGCGCTGAGGGAACACAACTTGGAGAAGATAGCTGCCTACATGTCTCGATGTGGCCTCCAGTCTAACTTGGAGCTTGTGGACCGTGGATACCCAGACGTTGGATGGGACCCGGTGGAAGGAGAGCGATACCTAGACTTCCTGCGCTTTTGTGTCTGGGTCAACGGTAAGTGCGCCTCACTGATACAAGTGCCTGGTTTCTAAACTGAAGTATTCAATAATGACAACTTTTACGTCTTGGGATAGAGTGCGTGTGTTTACTGGCTAGTTTACTCTTCAGTTCACATAATATGTGACTCCGCGATTAAAGAGATACGCTACGTCCACCGACAATTTTATGAGGAAGGCTGGTAGACACACCTAAGTCTACTTCATTCGATACGGACTAGCCTTAATATATTGCCGTCATTTTTAAGTGAAACCGTCAATGCAACAAAATATTTCACTATTTATTATCTCGTTTTACGTCCTTCAACACTGAGTTCTAAACCTGGATAAAATGTAACATTATAAGCAAGGCATTGGTATTGTCCTTACGGGTGTTTGGCATAGAAAAACGGGTGTGGATTGCGGCGTTGCCAATTGTAGGGCAATAACCCCACTGTAAATTATTTTTTTTTAATTGTCACTGCTTCGCAGTAAGCCAGCTCAGCGATTTGTTCACGTAGTGTATCACAGTCTTGCCAGTTAACAACATAATTAACACTCTCTTATCGAGTTGAAACTATTCAGAAATTTTGGCTAGCTGTACCACGTGAAATCGAAGTTTCACACACCTTTCTAAAAAATTCAGTCGAGATTTAGCGGTAAATTCGAGAGAAATTAATTAGCATTGCGTCATGTTGCGTAATGCTAATTAAAGTACCTGTTCGCGTTAGAGAAACCGTTAATGCTTTCTAAAACACGCCCAGCGCCTACATGTGCTTGCTTCCGCTCCGGACAATAAGGAGCAGAGGGGTACGGAGAAGGAGGGGGGTGCTTATCCCCTGTGGTCTGGCATGGCGATACCTCCTGAAATTTGCATGCACCCTTCGGTGACCAGGCGAGTTGGCGACGCATGTTCATTCTTGAGGGTAAAAAAAAGCTGCAAAAAAAAAAAAAAAGACGGATGCGCCGAGTGCGGTGTAACTGTAACTAACTGTCTGCATTGTTCACTTTGTGTCTTCCTGCCGTTTCTTCTACTTCACAAAATAATTTGTAAGTCTTTCGTATAGCCTCGAAATTGCGTTGCCCAGCACCCATTTTCTCACCACCTAGCAGGGCTTGTCTCCTCTGGCATCAGAAACTACTTTAGTGCATGAAGACTGGTAGTAGTTCGTTTGTATTGTGCTTAAGAGACAGGGCATGCAAACACGAACACAAGAGAGGAGTCAAGACACACAAACGCCTACTAACAACTGAAGAAGCACGCAACGGCGGAAAAGAAAGAAAGCACGAAAACTTATCTGCGCATGCCCATGCAATAGGCGAACCTATCAATCCGACACGCGTGGGGACCTTCGTGAGAGATAACTATTTAGACACCTGATTTCGCCGTTATGCAGGTTTATCGATGGTTGGCTCACGTATGCACTACCATGTTATCGATATGCCAGGTCTGAACCAATAAAGGCGTTTCTTCATTACTGTGACGGTGAAAAATTGCGCAAAAGTGGCATCCGCTGATAAGTTTTCGTGCATTCGTGCTTTTCAACCGTTATGCGCCTTTGCGCATAACGGCGTTTGTGTTGTCCTGACTTCCCTCTTAGGTCCGTGTTTGTACACCCCATCTCTTAAACATGAATACCTATCAAATAGCTCAGCTGTCTTTCACTCTAAATTGTTATCGTGCTGAAAAATCCTGAAAACCTAATCGTAATATTTATCACTGCAGGTGAGACAGTGGAAGAGAATGCAAACCTGGTGATCCGTCTTCTGATTCGACGGCCGGAATGCCTGGGTCCTGCACTTCGTGGTGAAGGTCCAGGCTTGCTAGATGCTATCCGTGAGGCGGTCCGCATGTCAGAGCGAATAGCTGCCGAACGCCAGCAGCAACAGCAACAGGTGAGCGTGTATGAGGTATCAGGGTTATGGACCGCGGAAAATTCTTTTGGGATCAACTGGTTTTAGCGATCACCTTTGCATAGTGTTGAACATACTGTGATGATTCACGTTCTCATCTGTGTACTAACAGATACCTAGTAAGTATTGGGAACAAATGATTGGTGATGTTATGGTTGCTAAGACACATTACAGCGCTAAAGTTCTGCACTGATCTAGCACATGGACCCTCTAAGGTAGGGGTCAGCAACGTTTTGAGGCGGAGGGCGAAAGTTCCATGAAGCCGACATGGCGGGAGCCAGATGGCTATACGTGGTGGGGTGGGGGTGGGGGTTGCAGACAAGGAGAAAAAAATTTGACGAATCGACAATAATGTACACAACTGGAATAGACATCATGTTTATTTAAACTGAAGAGCAATTGTTTATGTTTAATACCAAAAGAGCTTCTTAACAATCGGTATAGGAAGTGCAAAGGGCAGTGTGGGTTCTGAGGTCGTGCCGGGGGCCGCATAACAGTGCCCTGCGGGCCGCAGGTTGCCGACCCCTGCTCTAAGGTGTATGTGCCTAAGTAGGAGCATCATAAAGTGTTTTATTTGGTGTTGTATTTTATTCCAAGCTGTCGTGATTTCACTTTATTCGTTAGTTTTACTATTCTATGAGTCTGATGTATACACAAGTCACCAGGATTCGGCCAAATTTATTGCAGGCTAATCTACGCATCCACTTTGGTTATTCTATGCAGCAAAAAAAAAGAAAAAAGGTCGCGCTCTACCATCTAGGTTGCAAATTCGGCATGTTTTCTTAATACATTTGGTACTGCTCGCACCCAGTGTGGTAACATTCAATTAGAAAATGTCTGGTAGGTCTCTTCCAGTTCGCGGTTATTTGTCAGATGCATTCTGTTAGTAATCTGAGTTATATTCTTATCTTTAAAGCATGGTATGTACTATTACTGTAACAAGGGCACCTGTACTTTGGTTTGTGCAGCCGGGGACTGCATTTAATTTATTAGCACTATGGGGTGCTTCGCTTAAGGAGACACTGTTGCACTTCGATTACCAGGAGCAGCAATCCAAATTTCATTACTTTCCTTCACTGTGATCATATTGACAATAACCATGGGCTGCAAAATGCTATCTCAGCAATAATAATAATAATAATAATAATAATAATAATAATAATAATAATAATAATAATAATAATAATAATAAGAGGAAGGAGAAGAAGAAGAACAGCACCATTTTGTTGTATCGTAATTTTTCAAATCTTCGTTCATGTCTGGCAGAGGGGTCGTATCAGAATAAAATAATTTGAGCACTCTTTGTGGAAGAGTCCTGTTTAGACGTTCTCCAAACTTACCGGTCCCTCCTACGTATTGCACAAATTAATCTAAGAACATCTTCAACTAAAACATTGAATTAAGGCCAGTTACAATATTGATAACTTCGTTGTTCCTCTGTCAACCTGACAGGGCGTGCAGCTGGAGGAACCTGGCGAGGATGACATCGACATGGGTGCGGCCATCCTCAACTTCTACTGCACTCTGGTCGACCTGCTCGGTCGATGTGCGCCCGAGGCCGCCACAATCGCCCAGGGAAAGAATGAGAGCATCCGGGCGCGTGCCATCCTTCGATCTCTTGTGCCCCTTGATGACCTACTCGGGGCACTCAGCCTCCGCTTCACGCTTCAGATACCACGCAAGGGCGACACGAGTGAGTACATCTGCTCTTGCTGCAATAACGGATAGGAAGCTCACAGGCACACTTATAAGGAGCCCTCACATCACGGGCATCATTGTGAGGAACTCAAATTGCTATAGGAACTTTGGCTGCGAAGCTTTGTAATGCCGTTATCCACACGATAACCAAAAAATTGTGCTGCACTGAAAAATGCTTTCGAAGACCTTTGTGCTAACAATTTACCAATATAGTGGAATGTTTTGTGAGCCGTCCGACATTGGGTATATATTTGTTCGACGGAATTTATTTGTTGCGTCGTGAGTTGTTTGTTTAATTTTACCAGAGTGTAAAGTGAAAATTGCAAAATATTTAGCGATTGATGAGTGCACATTATTTTTTGGAAATTAATGGCAGGTCTAAGCTTTTCTTAAATCCCAAATTATGGAACTTAACGATAACACCGTTGACTGGCTATAAAAAAAGATGTCATGAAAAGAGAATTGTAAGAATAAACCTAATTTATTATCTAGAGTTATGTTTCTAGCGGCCATTAGTTGTCCACCAATTCCCGAAGGCAGAAAATTTTTTACCCACTGTTACAAATTAGTGCAGCCGGTCTCTACCTAGACTGAGATATCATGAGATGACCAAGTTTGAAGAATGGCAGTGGCGTTACGTTACCCAACAGAAGGATACACACCAGCTGCAGCCATGAGAGTGAACCTTGCTTGTGTTATTTCAGTATTACCTTTGTAGTTCCGTTAGGCAATATTTGCTATTAGGTGTACTCTACCTATGGGTCATTGATTAAAAATTTTTCTTCTATGTGATAATCAGGCTAAAATTGAGCGCCTAGAAAACTGTAAAGAGTTTTTTTATGCCAAAGGAGACAAATTAAATTTTGTGCAGCCCCAAAAAGTGACCTGCCCGCTGGGCTACAGCCTAACCACAAGCAGTCCATCGTGATGTTCCTGGAGCGCGTCTACGGCTTGGAGACGCAGGAGACATTCTTCCGCCTGCTTGAGGATGGCTTCTTGCCGGACCTCAGGGCAGCCACCATGCTTGACCGGGTGAGGACCAGCAAATTTTAAATGAGTAAATATGGCATGCTAGCATTTCATCAAACAAAGATACAAGGGGAATGTATATAACGGAATGAATGAGTAGGCTGCTATGTATTGTGCAAACAATGTTAATGGTTGTAATTCTTGAAAAAGATGAGAACGGCTACGACGCACACTGAAAAATATCCAAGAACTGTAAAAAAAGTTGTGTACCTTTGTCGCCTACTTTTCCGGATAATATAATATCCAGTTTCCTGTTTTGTACGTAAGGTTTTGGGAAACCGAAAAAAGCAGAAGAGGAGGCTAACTGACAAATAAAATTCAGTGGTTTGAATAAAGTGGACAATTTTTAGTGTAATGACTTGTCTACATGTCTGCCTTCTTATCTCTTATGCTCTGTTGTTCTTGCGCTATAGTTTACTGTGATAATCGTGTACCAATTCACCAAAAATTCTTTATTGTTTAAGATTTGCAAAGTAATCTTCAGAACGGTAAGCGCGTTAAGTTGGGAACGAGATTCCACTTCAGTACCTTGGCAATGTGTTTTATTGCCACAGCCTGCGCCCTATGTAGGGAAAAAAATTCTGTTATTGGTATGTGATTTATATATGTATTAAGTGAGAGTAAGTTATTGAGGTAACGGCGTTGTACTGTTGCTTGTGCACTGGTAAAAGAATAGAAGCATGCCCGACACAATGCCCAGACTCTAACACTTGATATACTAAAAAGCATAAAATTTACAGACGTCGAAGAATTGTGCACACTGATAATGTTTCAGCGAATTAACAACTACGTACTATTCTTATAGAAACACAAAATATTAGAATAGCTAGCAAAAATGAGTAAAGAAAGTTACAACTCATTTAATGGCTACGTTAAATGTCCGTGAGCGGCTTCCACACAGTGTGATACGGAAAGGTGACATAGCATCGAAATAGCACCAACGTAATTTCAGATAATCGTTCCTGAGGTCCCTTTATATTGTTTCACAGTCCCTGAGGCGCAACGTAAAAGAAATACTTTTAAGGGGATTGTAGGCGCTAACATGGGTGTGGTCAATGGTTCTTTAACTTTTTGTTTTACTAAGCTCTACATAGTTTCATCACCTCCATAATGTGCGGCTCGCTAGGCATTTCCAGAACTGCTGTGCTTCATTAGTTTTTTTATCGCACCACAATGCGATCATGTCCCTGTGGGCCAATTTTGAATTCAGTTAACAGTTCGCAATATTTTGTCTTGCCTTTACTCCACTCGCCATAGACGGACAATACGGAGAGTGACATGGCACTGGCCCTGAACCGCTACATCGGCAACTCGGTGCTTCCCCATGCTGATCCAGTACCACCACTACTTCACTGATGCCGAGAACTATGCCAGCTTGCTCGATGCAACACTACATACAGTCTACCGACTCTCCAAGGTCAAGATTCTCACTAAGGGGCAGCGTGAGAAAGTCTCAGACTTTCTTGTTGCACTCACCAGGTCTGTTTTGGCTACTACAAATTAGTTTAACTAACTGTTGTGATTGCAATAACAACTGCTGAAATTTCATGTACCAAAACTACAATATCATTATGAGGTATGGCGTTATGCAAATGTCGTAAGAGATACACCCGCTGAAAGCAATGTAAATTTAGGAAGATCTACTGAATTTCAAAAATAAAAAAGCCTATGTGATAAGTAACAATGAAGCCACCAGCGAAGGCCGGTTAAAAATTACATGCAAATGTGGCCTATGTGCGGGACTAAACTTTCGCCGTCACTCAGGCAGCGCCGTCACCAGCGACACACATTTAACTTATACAGCAAGCAAAACGCCACGAATCGAGTAAACGCAGAAAAGAAGGGCTGTGGTTTAGCGTGTATAACGAAAGGCGAGTCAGTGACCCTATAGACGAGAGCCCAATCTCAGTTCTCGGCAGAAGTCGAGAGAGTCAAAACACAAGCGAGTGGAGGATAGAAAGAGAAGAAAAAAGCTCTGCGCTTATGTTCTTGTGTAGGTCTTGGTGTAGTTTTCGATCCTGCGCTTAATGCTGCTTCACTACAGTGAAACCCGAGGAAGCGCGTAGCTCGGGCGACCCAGCGACTCCCTTCCCACATGCCCCCGCTCATCAATCGCGCGCTTTTTGAAGTTGTGACGCCTTCTCTTGCGCGGCGCGTGTATCTGGCGCATTTTTCAGAAGCGTTTCCTGCTATTTTAGACAAATTATTGGAATTAATTCTTGGTTATTTCTGTAGTGTAAAATATTTTAGACCTTCTTAGTTTGTTTATCACTGTTGTTGAGCATTGTTAGACTAGCTTTAGGCCTGTATTGACCACTGCGTTACCACGTGACATGAGACGATGGATGGACGACAAACGGATCGTTTAAATGCTACGCATTTACAAAAAAAAAAAAAAGTATGCTCCCGCTATACGCCAGGAAATGCTTCCACCGTGGTGCTGTATTTGGCCATCATTTTGCTAATAAACATGATGCTCAGATAGTTTTCAGACAGCTTTCATCTATAGACCATAGGGATTTACAGCTAGCCAGCTCTGACCGAAAGTAGAAAAGTCATTTGCAAAGCAGATTAAACGGTTGACCGGGGCCACTGACTAAAAAAAGCTGCAATATATTCCAAGAAGTTTCTCTTTTTTATCAATAAAGTTTTTCTCTCTCTTTCATTTTGTTCTTTTGACTGGAAGGTATATGAATATGGAGGTTACGAACGAAAGATGGGAAAAAAGAAAACTAGGGTATTTTGTTCGATGATGTAAACTAATAAAACACCTTAATCCCCACAGAGAGATGCAACCAAGCATGCTCCTGAGACTACTGCGAAAACTCACGGTGGATGTCTCTGTCATCACGGAGTACACTGCCGTCGCCCTCAGGGTGAGTACCTGAATGGAAATTGTTTTTAATATTTGCCAGAGCTAGCTTCCGTAAATATTTTCAATAGTGCTCTGAGAAGTGAGACTTCTGCAGTGCGGATTGTTGTGGTTGGTTCAGTGAACTTCATGTAGTGGTTATGCGCTACAGTTTGTAGATAACTGCGATACCACGAAGGATATAATCCCTCGAGTAACCCTACTCTTATGAAGGAAGGGCTGTGCCAAGGAGGGCGTGGCGTTCCCAGCATATGCGATCTAGTTGCGTCATTCGCACCTAAAAGAAGGGGGGAGGACGGAAGCGTTGGACCAAGACACAATTTATTACCGTAATGTGCGATTTATTGTGAATTAATGCTCCGGACAGACATATTGTACTCAGAGACCATTTTTAAACATCTACGCAATTTTAATAATTCCCGTTCCTGATAAAGCACGATTGGCACTCGTGCTCTTCGTTTCAACTATCAGAAATTAACTACTGCATAGGTTGCGATCATGTTTGCGTTTTTAGGTGTTTTGTGTATTGTACAATTTTTTAGCCGGAATACTAAGCAAAAACATGTTTTCGAAACTTCATCGAAAGCCTTAGAGTGCCTTATATAAACATGCGCGAATTAACAGAGACCTTCACAAATAATTGTTGGCATGTAAATGCTTTAAAATCTGTGCCATCGATCGGCAATAAAACATCACCGTTTGCGGGCCATGATCAAGATATCGACCTTTGATCTCCATTTTATTTTTCCCCCAACTGATTCTGTTACGACGATATATGGAAGATATATGGAAGTAATTTTTCATGGAATAATATTCGATGAAAAAATACTTCCTTGTCCACGCTGCCTTGCTCTCACTTTAAACACTTGCTTTGTGAGCACATTTACAGGAGAAAAATGTGCATGTTGTTCGAACTGATGCGGTAGTGTTCACAGTGAAACAGTGAAGGCAACGCCAAAAAAAAGTGAGTGCTATTCATTGTCCTCATGCGTTTGTTATGCACGTATGCAAGAAGAATGAGTGACCACCATGCTGAAAATACCGTATTCTGATTAGAGTTTGTCTTTTTTATGCAGCTGCTGACTTTGCACTACGAACGGTGCAAAAGCTACTACAGCGCCAGCGGTGGCCAAGGAGCTTATGGAACGGCGTCGGAGGAAGAGCGACGACTCACCATGCTTCTCTTCACCAACATCTTCGACTCTCTGTCCAAAATGGTCAGTTGCTGTTAACTTTCTTAACTTTGTAGCATTTATTAGCCGCTAAAGTGCTGACCGGTAAACAGATATCAGGGCCGTGTTCCAATTCTGGACAGCATCGTAGACAGTCAACGCTGACAGCTTAGAAGAAGGCATCGAACCCATGTTGTCCGAGTAATGGAACGCGTCCAGAAGACGTGTACGCGACGTGACGCCAACTCGCATGTAGAATAGAAAGCTAAGAAAAACAAACGTAACTGTTATTTCTTTAGCTTCTTTCGTAATCAAATGTATGAAAAATTCAACGTAGCTAACACTGAGCGGCTGTAAAAGCGTCTGCTTGTGCGCAGACGACAATATCGGCGAGATCCGAGCTATCCGACAATTTCGCTGAGCCGCCATCTTGTTTGGACAGCAAACTAGCCTGCATCGTATTTGTCTCCGATGCTGTCTTCGCGAAGCTGTCTATTTTGCCGGTTATGCGAGAATTGGAATGGGACTTAATATGGCCGCTGTACACTTAGCTGTCTATTTTGCTGTCTACGGTGTGTATTGGAAGACACACCAGGTACGCGAGTAAATTTCAGGAAGTGGCGTAGTCACTATAGAAGACCCGTATTATCACCGCTTTCACAGGAGTATGATCCAGAGCTCTTCAGCAAAGCACTGCCGTGTCTGACAGCCATAGCCTGTGCCCTGCCACCTGACTACTCCCTGAGCGAGGGTCACGAGGAGGACTGGTCCAAGCAGAACACAACTTCTGGTCCCTACGTGCCTGAACCAGTGAACACTTCAGGGTGCGTATAGAGCACATGGTTAGCCCAGCTTGCATGGTAGTCGTACTGAAACACCGCAATAATTTCAAACATGGCCGCCTGAATGTCGTTACTTATTCATGATACACTGACGCTGCACTGAATGTACAAAGTGACAAATTGACAATTGAAAAACATATTCAAAGGGTGTTACAACCACTCATAGCAGGGGTGTGCAAATGATAAATATTAAGATTACACGACATATAATTCGAACTGCAGTTTCTTGGAGAAGAATCGGGATAAGTGAAATGCAGTATGACAACTTTTTTTTTAGGACAACGACATGTTTAATAATGTTGCGGAATTGAAGGTCTCTGTGATTAGTCTTGGCTTCACGTGATCACAAGGTACCGGTATCCTTGCAAATAGAAGGTCTCGGTGTTCAGGTATCTTCCTGTAAATAGCTGCGCATATTCATAGGCGTTACGTTGTTTCTCATCTTCTCTGCTTCCTTTCTCCTAACTGCTTCTCTAGAATTCAGCTGAGTCAGGACTTGAACAACATAGTGCAGCGATTCTCGGAGCACTTCCATGACGCCTGGGCGATGCGGAAGGTAATACATTGATTTGTTTGGCTTTTGATGTTGTCAGTGATCTGATTAGCACTTTAAAAATATCATAAGATGATTACACCAAGTAGTTTTTGTCACTTCGCATGGCTTGTACGGAGCACTTATGAACTTTATGCTCTAAAAACCATGTCTGCTTTAGCAAGGACTAGTTGATCTATTTTCTTTATGTTGTAGAAACTGCAAGAATTCAATTTAAAAAGCGTGCCTAATTTTTGTGTATACAACAAATGTTTTTATCGTTTCCCTCCAATTTGTCACCTTCTATTTATTCACATACCCCTACTGCGTCTCCTACCCCTTTATTTTTTATTATTTTACAAAACTGTTTACGCTTGATAGGAGCCAGACCCCGTGTCAAGTGTTTGGAATGTCTTTAGCATTCTCTCTCCGTTTACCGTTATCATCTATGGACCACGTGTGTAATGAAGAGGGTCTCGGAATCTATGAGCACACCTTTCAATCTCAAGATGCGGACGTCATAGCTTTCTCATTATTTAACGTTTCGTTCTTCGATGATCGCATTCGTACATGCTCGATAACATGTACGCGTTTTCTGATCTCCCACTACAGAAGTTTGATGTTGGAAGTTTATTAGCATGAAATAGGCTAAATACAAATCGATTGCAAGCACTATATGGCCCCATAGTCAAAGGCTAGTAGTCACACGTTCCTGGTAAAAAAAGACTGTGCTGGTTATATTTCATGAACATAAATATTTTATTTTCAGCTGGAGCGAGGTTGGCAGTATGGAGAACGCTGGAATGATGAGGCCAAGACGCACCCGAGGCTGAAGCCATACAATTTGCTCACCGACTACGTAAGCAACACTTCAATTATCTTGCGTAGGAATTCATTTAATTCGTCTTGCCTTGAGCTGTTGGTGTTATTGTAGGTTGTGCGAATAGCGGATGTTGGAGTAGGAGAACACGGGTCTACGATCATGATATTCAGCGGGATACTTAATTTCACTAAGAATCTCAACTACAGAGGTACATCGAAGAGTGTCACTAGAGTGAAAGTTTTACAAGGCATCTTGCCAAGACCCTCATATACGAAGTTCCCTTGTGGAAACCTTTCATTAGGGACATTTCCCCATTAATGACTTTTTATCTGTGTATCTTTTGGACTTTTCTGCTACACATACTAAAAAGGAAGATTAGAAATTATTTGTTCCTAATAAACTCGGTTATTGATGATGCATTTTTAAAGGTTTTGTTACAAATCGACAAACGAAAGAGATGTATTTGAGTTATATCTGCATTTTCCTGCCTGTACAGGAAAAAGAGCGCTACCGTGATCCTATTCGGGAGCTCCTGAAGGCTCTCCTGGCATTCGGTTGGAAACTAGAGCTGAGTGATTCATCACAGCGCTCAAGCGCTCCCATTGCAGCTGTGAGTATGATTAGTTTCGCAGTTATTCGTTGTTGAAGTGCTCAGCCGTTTAATTATAAGAGCGTTCTACATTGACAGTCACTATGCTTACCTTCAAGAAACTCCACATAATGTTTTGGTTTGATAAGCTTCGATAACTTGTTTTAAGCAGAATTTGTGCTGCTGTCAGTGTGGACTGTTTGCTTGGTTGTATATTGCCATATGCTTTTAAATTAGAAAGATTGTGTTATGTGTAACATTCATGGGGATCCATTAAAAGGTTGACTGAAGCGTTATCGCGACAACTGGAATCATGACAGCAAAAGAGATGTAAAGGTATTGATCAGCTATCAGAAATTGAGGCGACGAAGATCTTCGTGGCGATTATAGAAGACCGTTTATATTTCTTGTAGCATGCACTTTAGAAAATAAGTATGTATGCGCTCAGGAATGATGTGTGAAACTTTATTTAAAGGCTTCGCAGTTTTCAAATGATAAATAACGCCATGAAACCTAATTTAACTGTGTATATCGTAACTGTATGACAACTTGACATGAATAAAGAAAATTCAGCTTCCCACTAGGGATGGCAAGCGTGAAGGAGCTGGGCAGCCTTCTTTGTTTCTCTTCGGTTGTCTTTCTATTCTTTCCTCCTCTCTTTCTTTCTTTTTCTCCTTTTCCGTTTTTTTCTGTCTGTTTTTCTGTGTTTATTTCTATTTATTTTTTTCTTCTCTGTTTATCCATTTCTGTCTCTTCTTTGCTCTTTCTATTTTTCTTTGGTTTTTCCCTTTTATTTTTCTTTCTATTTCGCACTTGCTCCCTCTTGTTTTCTATTTTTTGTTTTCTATTGGTTTTGCCTGCGTTACGCCAAGGACACTAGTTTTTTTTTGTTGATGATGATAAGTGATGATCATCAAGGCGCTCGAAGAACAAGAGGAAGAAGACTTCTTGGCGCGAGCGTTCGCTCACTTATCATCATCAAGGCGCTCGCAGAATGAGAGGAAGAAGACCTCCTTGTTGTGAGCGCGCACTCAATATGCTACACATGGAGCGTTACGCCAAGCGACGATGACAGCATAATACAGCATACGACAGCCCGGCCCTTTAAGTGCTCCGCACTGAAAACGGCAGGAAGGGGACGATGGAAGCTTGGGATGAAACAATGCGTAAACAGGAGGTGTGTGCTTGAGCTGACGTTTCGACAAATGAGCTTGTCTTCTTCAAGGCTGCCATTGTTTTCCTTAGCGCTTGTTTGTACATGCTTCGTACCCCCTCCTCCAATCCAAACAAAGGGGGGACGAGAGGGCAACTGCAAAAGCGTGGGTGGGAATGGGGGGATAGGCCGCCGTGACGAATTGGATGAGACAAAAGAAGAGATATTCCGTGAAAAGTCAGAAAAAGGCTTGTGGGGTGGGTTAGACATTTCACATAATTATGGTTTGGAAGAATAACCACTTAACAATGGTAGGTTAGACATTCCTAGAAGGACTTAACTCTCAATGCTTTTCGTTGTATATGTACCATATCATGGATTCAAGAGCCCCCCTTAGAAATGTTTATACTTGCTGGCTGGAGTGTATTGAACTTGTGAGTAATGTGTGATTGTATATTTTCTGTCTCTTGGGGCCCAGAAGTTTGACTGAAGTATGTAA
Source organism: Rhipicephalus appendiculatus (assembly GCA_030522465.1). Classification (NCBI taxonomy): domain Eukaryota; kingdom Metazoa; phylum Arthropoda; class Arachnida; order Ixodida; family Ixodidae; genus Rhipicephalus; species Rhipicephalus appendiculatus. The sequence continues at coordinate 55,404 of JALIZH010017489.1, forward strand.
AGTTTTAAATCATCGAAGTTGTGACCCGCTACACAAAAATGCCGTGCCACTGCTTTCGGTAATTTCTTCGACGTGTAGGCGCGATGCCCGTTTAATGTAACATTCACAGATTGTACCGTTTCGCCTTTGTACCGTTTGTCACAATATAAATATTTGATCATGTAGGTATTATGTGATGGACATAATCACTTCCGGTGATTTTAACTATAACGTCATCTTGAAGGTGTTCTAAAGGGGCTCTTGAGTCCTTGTGATATTTCACGTACAGAACGAAAACCCATGAGATTTAAGCCCGTCTAAGAATTTCTAGCCTACCAATGCTAACTGGTGCTTCCCCACCACATCGCCCTGTTTTTTTTTTTGTTGACAATGAGTACGTCTTTCATTTTGACAGACCCAGTTCGTTACAATGGCCTGTCCTCGCCCCCACCTCAGCTTTCACAGTTACCCTCTATTCCCCCCCTTTGTTTGGATTGGAGAAGTGGGTACGAAGCTTATATAGACAAGCGCTAAGGAAATCAATTCTAGCCTTGAAGAAAAAACCACTTGTCGAAACGTCGGCTCGAGCATGCAGTGCCTGTATAGGATTTTTTTTATTATTTGGAATAAAACATGTGAAATATTAATGTCACGCAAAAGTAATGCATTCTGTAACTTACAGGCAGTGTCAGGGGTCGAATGGAATGCAGGGTGAGATTTAAAAAAAAATTAGTGGCTCGGCGCATCGCCTGGTATTCAAATGGGTCATAAACATTTCAGTATGGGCCACAAATATACCAAGTTCAGCGTTAATGGCACAAAGAAGGCCATTACAATAACGTGTGCCTTGGCATCATATTCAATGCCTCTTGGCCGTATGTACCAAAGTATGTGGTAGTTATGGTTTGAATAAGTGGAATTAAGCAGAAACTCATCGCAGAAAAATAGTTAGTGCAGTTGCAGCTCCTAAGCATTGAATCGATTGCAAGTAGCTGAAAATGTTTAAATATGTCTGCTACATTGCTATGATCTTTAGTTGAATTTACAACATCTTGCTGCTCTTTGATATAGGAAATTTGATATGACGGGTTCTAGTAATATGCATTGGAATGTTAAAATATCGAAGTGGATTTTTTGCAAGCTTTGGATACCAAAAATGAGTAAGCAAAATTTGAAATTTTAGTCATGGAATATTGAGATGTAGGCAAGAATTTTAAAAGGTAAGCTAACACATGATGAAATCTTTTGGCTTGCAAAAAGCTGTAGCTTTGAATTGCAGCTTACATTGTTGTAATCGAAAACCAAGTCGAACGATTCGCTCCGATAAGTCAATATGTATCAGCATCACTATTTCATGCTACAAAGGTCTTCAGGAATGCCGTCGCAGCTGTAAGCGAGTTTGAATCGCCGTACAGTATTTACAGATGAAATATTAAACAACAACGTATTCACAAAATATAAGGATCTATGTACTCCTTTGGGATTATGTGCGAAGCAATATGTCCGTTTCTGTTTAAAATATTCGTTGCCGCAAATCATTCATTGTTTTAATCAAATATAATTTGATTAAATAAGGTCCTAATTTGTCTCATGAAGGAACGAAGGGGAAATTTAAGGGCTCGTGTTTCTTTGTTAGACACAATGTTAATGAGAACTAACACACTGATGCAAAGGAAATTAGTGTCATGGCATTTGCACTTATTCATTTCGGCCTTTCGGTAACTCTCTTTATGCAGCAAGCCCAGTCACCAATGGCATACATGCCAACACCCGTGGATATGTCGACGCTGACGCTCAACAAAGATATGATGGTGAGCAGATCAAACATCAATTCACTGTCTTTTTCTTATATATGATTTCTGTGTTTTTGTTTCCACGCCGAAAAATGACGTAATATATACAGCGAAACATTTCCCACTCTTAAAGTTCAATATAATAATGTCGCTATAAAACACGCCGAAGAAAACCATAAAGATTTAAATGTCATCTAAATGAAGGGAAAACACGAGACCACAATGATGCCCATTTCTTTAACGTGCGCGCTTCAAATGAGATAAGTATATACGGTTTGAAAAAAATCCAAGTTATTCAGTCGAGAAGAGTTTTTTTAGGGCAAAGTCCTAGAGATTGTCTCATTTGCATATCTCGGAGTACTTTATAGAGCAGGGGTCGGGAACTTTCTGAGGGGGAAGGTGCAGCCGACTTGTATGAAGCTGGCACGCGGGGGCCGCACGGCAAATAAGGGGGGGGGGGGCTTTGTACGCAAAGCGGAAAATTCGGTGAATTTGCAATAACGTACAAAAGTGGAATAGGAAGCATCTTTGTTTTGAGCATGCATGTCAACTGCGACTTTTGGTGCGGAAAATTTTTAGCCAACTCGCAAATATCTACATCAAGGTCACTCGCCGGGAAACGCAGAACCGGGAAGGAATTAATCGGTTAGTCGGGAACAGAAATTTGATTTGCTGTTAAGCTGCTAAGGGCTACACTGAAAGGCAAAAGGGTGTTAAAAGGGTGTGCCATTCGTCCTCTTGGGGACTAATGGGGCTGCCTTACAACCATTAGTCCCTTTAAGGACTAACGGCACCGGGTCTAACAGTTAGTCCCCTCAAGGGACTAACATTTAGTCCTCACATTTACACCCTCGCGGGCAACCGTTAGTCCCCACAGTTGCACCTCAAGGGACTAACATTTAGTCCTCACATTTATCCCTTACCGGTCAACCGTTAGTCCCCACAGTTGCACCTCACCGGACGAACGGTTGGTCCACTCAAATGCTCCACTGGGATGAACTTTTTATCCTCAGTTCAAATCATGCGTTAATCCCCAGGAATGATACTGCACAGTTACTCTCTGCAAGGCTTAATACTTTTCTAGCGTGTTTTTCTCCGCAGTGAGCAACAAATGGCGCGGAAAAGAACACGCGAAAAAATATTTAGTCATGCTTGTTTTACTGCTTTCGCAGTCACTGCAACAACGAAAGACAAAAGTGAGACAATGAAATGTTTTATTTTTCTATATACATATAAAGTTCCTGCATTCTTTCAGTGAATTCGCTGCCAGATGTCAAATTCAGGTCCAGCCGCGTTGTCATGTCTTGTACAGTCGTCGTTGTCAAGTTGCTCCAACGGAAGCGACAGATGACTGGCATTGCACGCACAAGCGCACACAGCCTTCTGCACGTAGTGGACAACGTCTGCACAAAAAGATTGCAAATAGTTAGTCACATGTGACAGTGAGGAAGATACACGCACATGACAAATACGTGCAAGGTGAAGTAAATACGCATGTCTAAAATATGGCATGCAAATATTTTCACCGCGATGTCATACATAATCGAAAACGCATTTCTAGTCACATAGCGCAACAGCTCAAGGGCGGCAGCCGCAGCCATCATGCCTAGGCGCCGCGACCGCCGAGTCGGCGAGTTCTCTGCGAGCGGCGTCGTATACAGCTCGAGCAAGCGAACGCGGGGCCGAACGCGGAGCTTCTGCTGCTTCTGCCGCCAGCGAACCTCGAACAGAGGAGCGAGCGAACGCGGAACCGCCGCCACGAACGGCACAGAGCTGCTTTCGAGCGAGCGCCGCGGAAACCGACGGTAATGGCGACACATTTTCAGAAAGTTCCTTGATCGAGCGGCAGATTACAACGAGCGAACGCGGGGGCCGCCGCCACGAACGGCGCTGAGCTGCTTGCGACCGATTTACGGGAAAGCCAACGGTAATGGCGACCACTTTCCACAGAGTTCCGAAGCACAGCTAAAGTCGGCTAGCTAAAGCACCCGCCAGCTGCCGGTGCACTTCAAGCGCGCGACATACAACCGAGCTGGTTGACGACAACCGCAATGCGTTTTGGACGAGTCGCACCGCAGCGGCGAGGCCTGTGCCCAATATCGCGAGCCCGCAGCTCATCACCGCGGCGAGAGCGTCCAGGCGGCCGGCGGCGATGGCGGCCAATTTTCAGGCAGTCACAAAGCACAGGTGAGCGGACGCCGAAGCCAACCTTCGCGGTGCACTTCGTGCGCGCGATATATGCAACACGATCGAGCCCGTTGCCAACTAGCGCGATGCCCTTCGCGCAAGCGACAGATACGGAAAAATAAAGTATGATCACTTACTTGTGAAATAATCCAGTGCCAATTTCTGCCCAGAGTCAGATTGAATTCATGGATCCGATAGGCCTATGTCTTCTCGGCCGCCATTCCCAGCCGGTGTCGACGCAGTGCCGTTGCTACGCCGGCGCACCGTGGCCGGAGAAATGCAGCGCAGCGTCTCGACGTGTCGAGACCAGCTCCAAACTTCATGGGTGCGGCGAAACGTAAAAGCAGCACCGCACGCTCATCTACGCATACGCGGCATACGTGTTTACCCAAGGCACCGCCAGCACCGCGGCGTAGTTCCTAAATCGTCGAACTCTCCGAGTGCGACACAGCCGCCAACGCGCCTCCATGAAAACAAGTGAGAAGACTGACTAAGAGCGAGGAGGACGGTTAGTTCCCTTGACAACGGTTTGCATAGGTGACGTATCTCCCGCGCGGTTCATCCCTTTGGTGCCTTTGGAGACTAACTGGTTTGCACACGGCACGCATTCCTCTCTGGTTACTCCTCAGTGGTCTATCCGTTCATGGCGCGCGCCTATTGGGCTCCGTCTCTTTCGGGTAATTTTGCCTTAGAGTGTAGTACCCCAACAATCGTGTGCGCGAAGGATTGGCCTGTCGAAACAAAATTCGAGCCACTTGACCGTAGTTCTCACTCGCGTACGACGATGAGAGTCGTCCATTGTGTTGGAGGGAGGACTGACTCTTGACTTAATCTTGCAGATTTTGGGATAAAGGTCCTTCCCTGGCCTAATATTTTTTTCAAAGTGTCTTTCTTCTCTTTTATTTGGACCTCTGTAAAGAAAGAAAGAAAGTGAGGACGTTATCTGGCTAAGAGTGAAGATGTGGGATGATGCCATCTGGAAGCGATTTACAGCGAAAGCTGTTATGAGATCACAACAAGGGGTCGTTTCTGCGCCGTAGTTGTCCGCCGCCGCCGCTGCCGGTGTCCGTAACCAATATCGCACGAAATAAGAAAAAATACTAAATAAATAAAAAACACCTATGACCGAATGGGAATCGAACCCGGGTCTTCTGCGTGGCAGCCCAGCACTCTACCGCTGAGCTACGCCACTGCTTGAAACTGCTGTGCAAACTGACCCTACGCAGGCTTCATATCGGGCAAGGAATCGCATGAACGTGTGTTGTAAAGCATTTTAGATCAGTAAATTAAGAACCGGGCGTCAGACAATGCTAATTGCGTAACGAGTGGGTCGTTCAATGCTTCAACCCATTATAAAAGCCTGAGGCATAATTCTTCATCGTCTTCAGCCACAGCATCAACAAAGTGCACATAATGCGTTACAAGAGTGTAGCGGTTACCGCGCTTTTCTGAAGAATGACGAATAATGGCATAGTAGACGCTTCCCCCACTACACATAAATTATGATGATTTATATCGCAGTGGGTATTATGCAAGTAAGGTTGTTGTAGTTGCCCCAAGTATGTTTAAAAAAGGCTCTAAAACGGCCGCTCTCCCAGCTTTCGCTGTGGCTGTGCGGCGAGTTCCGCGCAGGCCTGTAGTTTTTTCTTTGTCCCCTTCTAATCCCATTTGAGGTCAAAACTTCCATGTCGGCCTTCAGGTGGGAAGTGACAAAGGGTGGGAGGGGGTTGCGGGGGCCGCAAAATAGTGTCTCGCTGGCCACATGCTGCTCGCGGGCCGCAGGTTGCCGATCCCTGGTTTAGAGCATCGACCCAACGTCGGAGCCACCACCCAAAAAATTGTTCACGTTGTGTGACTCGAGCCGTATTTCAATAGTTAGAGCGACTGCACCTCGTTCGTATTATTTGTTTGTTTGTTTCTGTGTGTTTCTGTCACTTTGGCCACTATTCAATTGCACAAGCATCAGGGTAATGCCTTTTTCCAGCGCAAAAACGAAGGTATCTTACGAACGGCGGGGAGCGCAAGCCAGCATTCAGGAAAAACAAATGAAAGCAGTGTTTTGAGACAGCTCGCTGTGGCGTAGGTGATTTTTGGGCGGTCACCTTGTTGGTTCCGTGTCACTCTCTCTGATGTTGCAGTATTTGTTATCCACAGACACTGTTTTTGTACGTGACACTTTATATTTACATTTTTTGAGTACGGTCGCTGATACTGCGACCTAGTGATTAACTTTAGTGCATGTTGTATCGGCATCTCCTCTTGCGAATGAGGTGCCAAGCGCTCGACATGTTTTACTTTCATTGTTTATGAAACAATGTGTTGTTAACTACTTGAAGCTTGACCTTTCCTGCTCAGCAATCCGATTTTTGTACGGCGTCTCTTGCACCAGTATTTCTGGAGATGCGTCATGGTCAATGAATATGGATCGATTTTTTAATTGTTTGTGTGCAAGTTAGAGGAGAGTTCATTGAAAGATTATCACCGAACGTGGTATTAAAATGCACCGTAATATTGAGTGACTGGAAGAGTGTTGTACCGCCAGCGGAGCACAAGCGAAAGTTTGGAAGGCGGTGAGCGAGTACTTCATGCCGGAAGGCTGCGTTCTTAATGACTAATAGGTGTAGTGTAATATACCTAAGAGCTGAAGAGCTGATAACTGCTCGTTTTTTTCAGACAATGTCTGAGCGCCTGGCTGAGAACACACACGACATCTGGGCCAAGAAAATGAAGGAAGAGCTGGACGCTGTAGGTATGTGTATTGCCATTATAGTTGTTAAGCTTAGAGCTTACTGTCTTTCTTTGTGAATATTTAACGGTTTGTCGAGACTTACGTTGTCGTAATTTTAAACTCTGAACTTATATTTTTTGGTTTCTGTTTGTCTAGGTGGCGGCATACATGCACAACTGGTGCCGTACGACCTGCTTACCGATCGCGAGAAGCACAAGAACCGAGACCGTGCGCAAGAGTTCCTCAAGTTTCTTCAATACGAAGGCTACCGTGTTTCGAGGCAAGTCGTCAGCGAAGTGAATTGCGACACCGAGGAACTACTGAGCTTTCTAAATTTGTCGGAGAATGTGGCAAACCACAGCGCAACTACCGAGACGAGGACGGTAAGGAGGACGAACCAGGCGCAGATTTACAGCTAATTTACTTTCTCCAGAAACGCGATTATATATAACTCGCACAGAAGAAAACATAGAATTACAACAAAGAAAACGACATGGTAGAGCAGCAAAATATCAAGCCAAGTCAGTAACCGTTATAAACACGTGCTTTGTTAAGATAGTTCAACTCTTTTTTGGTGGATTCTATTGATGCTACGCTTATGCATTGTTCTAGTTGTAAACAAACTAGTTGTAAGTCAGCGCCTTGTTTGTCCTTATCGTCCTCGTCTCGGCAGTTGCGCTGTGGTTCTCCATGCATCGCCAACTCGCTCAAATTTTCACGTTATTAGAGATAGCTTTAGGTTTTCAATTAGTGTATACATTGTTTGCGTCATACAAAACTACAGGTGATGTTAGCGTGCAGAGCTATGTTGTTACCGCGAACTTGTGGCGCAAGCCTCAAAAGAGACGAGGCGAAAGCAAGCATTGTTTTAATAGTTATTAACCTCATTGTACATAACACTTTTTGTGGAGTGTTGACAGCAACGCAATCATTAATTAGAATCTTTTCTTATTGCACTTTCAAATGAACACTTGTGTAGCACAATATGCTTGCAACATGCTGAATAAATTTGAGATATTCCACAATAAGCAGTGGTACCACCGCACACGTCTCCACAAGGCTTGCATTGCGCAAAGAATCATACGTTTAAGTAGAAATTAAACTGGGTATTTACACTTTCTGCAAAGTGTATAGATGTACATTAGACAGTAGTAGTTAGAGGAGAGTTCTTTTCATAATTTATTTGTGTGCTTTTACTTGCAAATCACATGGTTCGTGCTGAAATTATTAATGAAGTGCTCTAAAAAGTCACCGTAACGTTCGGAATAAGGAGGAAACGATTGGAATAAAGAATAGGAGGATTACACTCTTTTTAACGATAATACGTTTCTTTCCCCACCTTATGGTGATTGTTTCATGCAGACATTGTCAATTGCTCATGTTTTGTGGTAATCCTTCGCTTTCTGTTAAGCTTCGTCAAATTACAAGGGAACTCGTTCGTGGCATAGTACGTTACTTGACGGGTGACATAATTGACGCTATCTAGCCGCCAGTCTATTCATGTTTGCGTTTGCTTCCTGCGTCGTTAGTCATCTTGTCCGCAACTGCGTCACATCGCGGTCAAGCTTACTGACCCCTTCATGTGGAATGCCGTTGTGTCCTGTGCAGCAAGGCCATACGTCGCCGTGAACGGGGAGGTGCCCCGAGCGAGGAACCTCAAGCCCCTGGCCAGGGCCAGGCTTCAGCGCCGGAGCGTCGTTTCGCCAGCTCTCTGTTAGAGAAGCTACTGCAGTACCTAGACATGGCTGCGATAAATCTCAAGGTTCTCAGGCCCAGCGTGCCGTTTAGCCGCCGGACAAGCTTCAAGACCTCCAGTCGGGATGTCAAGTTCTTCAGCAAGGTGGGCACATGTATAGAGGCCGGGTTGCCTCGGATTTCCATACGAGGTATTGTCTGAAATGGTCGCTGCCTTGCAGGAGCGTAGCCGCAGTTCTTTTTCTTTTTCAAGGGGGTGTGGAGTATTCAACCGTATTTTGAGTTTGTATGTGTTTTTATATATGCACTTATATAAGTGAAAATTTTTGGGGGGTCGGGGGGGGGGGGGGGGGTTTGAACCTCCCGAACGCCGCCCCCTAGCTCCGTCATCGTATCCTTGTAAAACAACTATTATCAAACTAGGAAACTATACCAAAGCAACACGAACTACACCAGTGCCCAAAGCTTATGCAAGCAGACTACTAATGTAAATGCCAAATGTCAATAAAATAAACTATAAATGTTATATTGTAAGATGAACAGATGAAAGGTAACAAACGCCCACTAGCTTTATATGGTAGCATAAGGAAAGGTTCGTAGATAGACAAGAATGAAGCGATAATACTTGAAGGTAAGCTTCGCACATCAGAGTGAAACGCGATAGGGTCATCAGTTCCGCTTCGCTTTATCTTCTAATTAGCTTGCTATCTTTACCTGTCGGTGGCCAGCTCAATAGTGCGGTGAGGAGAGCAGCGATATGTGCACGACATTTGCCATTGTGAACTCTGCTAGGGTGCCTACTGCAATTGCAGTTGTGAAGTGCCCACTGCATCATAATTAACCCATTGTTGAATAAACAACAAACAGACATGCAAACTGTCTTTACCTTAATCACTTTTCATCCAGATGAAGCAACGCAAAAGTTTAGCTGCTTTTAGATGATTATTTCAAAAAATGCCGAATGTCTATCACATCTAAACCAACACGCATTTGGTCCCTCGTTTATAGACGTTGTTCGCATGCAGGTGGTGTTGCCGCTGATGGAGAAGGTATTTGTGGCGCACCGCGCATTTTTCCTGATGTCGCCAACTGCCACTTCCACAGTAGGCACAGCCACCATACGCGGAGAAGGAGATGGTCGCAAGGTAAGTTCATAAAATGCCCGTAGAGCTCTTCATTGATCGCAGTGTGGCTCATAATTACGAGAACTTGTGTACGTATGCTCATAAAGCTTCGAGATGGTCAAAGGTAGTAATTAAGTTACCCTTGAAATTCAGAACAAGTGAATATTTTATTCAAAAGTTAAACTGCACTTGGGATTTGACACGAGAATAGATGAACGACAGCACACAGAATAACTACGTTCATTCAGTCTTCTACGCTGAAGCTCCTGCCCAAGCGTAGTTTAAGTTCTGAAGATAATGTCTTACCAACTAGCTCCCAAACACACGCTCCTTAAGGTAGTGAAAATAATCGCTATATCGATAACACAGCCGCGTTATAGTGCCTTTAGCCCTCCTATGTACGTGTATGCTGTTTCATTGCGATAGCAATTATATGGACAGTCTCGACGGGTTTTTGTCGTCGCCGTTACCGTCGCCGTCGCCGTCATGTCGCGTATGAAGTCCAAATTGATAAGAACCCCCTGCGCATCGTACGTTCTACCTGTGGGAAATAGCGGGCGAGCGGGAGCGGTGAACGCGGCTGAAGCGGTGATCAAACGAGCCGGCATCTCCGTCGCTCCGAGGCGCATGCGATAAGATCCCCCCCCAACTATTCAACCGGCCCCGCCCGTCGTTCGCGAGCGTGAAAAGACGCGAGGGGGGCGTGGGGGGTCCCTCGAGCGACCTTCGATTTTACGACCGCGGTCGTCGCGGGCGCGCGCGTTATCTCCCCATCTCGGCAGCCGACAGCGGGCGGCCGGTATACCCTTCTACGTGCTGCGCTCTCAACGCGAAGAGAATTCTCTTAAACAAGCGTTTTCTAGAGATGCGTGAGATCGGATCCAAAAGACTTAGCTGCCAGCCTCAGTTCGCATAACATTACAATTTGTTGCTATCGCATTCATTGCTTCACCCTTGCGGTGAAACTGCGGCTTTTTCTTCCCACGCCTCTCTTTTTCTCAATTTTCAGTAAATAATGTATCGTGTAAAAATTACGATGTCAACCTTCATCATCGGCTTCGTATGGCTGACACAAGGCTGTCCTTACGCATTATAAGCATCATACAACAGCACTGACTGTTAGAGTGAAATTGGTACAGTGAAGCGCATTTGCTATGATTTAGCGTTCCCACACAATCTGTATATTTCATATAATGAATCCGAATAGTCAGTGTACAATCAAAAAGTTGTGTTTTTAGTGATATCTATATGAAATGAGAGCGGTTGAGGTTAAGCATATTGCTTTTTTAAATAACCATAACTACTTGAATTATGCCGAAAGGACTGAATGATCGACAGCTGAGTGTTAATTTTACTTGATGTAGGTCTTCTATTCCGTGTGCAGCTTCATGCGCTTAGTCTGGTTGTAGTTACGCACTAATTTACTCACTGCCTGAGTTTTTTTTTTTGTGTAGCCTGTTCTGCAAGCTGGGCGGTCTGCTGGAGCCAAGTTCAGCATCTTTGGAAATGAGTGCAAGTTGGCTGTCTCTTGCCTTCAGGTGCTCATTCGTGCCACGGATGCAAAGTAAGTGACGTAGCAGACGCTTGTTAGTCAAATTTGTGAACATACCTAATATTTTCCTGGCTGCGACGTCTGTATGAAATTTGCCTCAACTGGGTGTGATGTGTGGTCTACAGGTCAAGTAGCGATGTTATTCAATGAAGTTTCACTGTGAAATGGTCATGCACTGCTGCTATCCCAGCTCATCGAGGCCATTTATTTTTACGAATCACATTTTACAGCGAAAGCTGTTATTAGATCGCAACAAGGGTCGTTTCCGCGCCGTAGTTGTCCGCCGCCGCCGCCGGTGTCTGTAACCAATATCGCACGAAATAAGAAAAAAAATAACTATTAAAAAACACCTACGACAGAATGGGAATCGAACCCGTGTTTTCTGCCTGGCAGCCAAGCACTCTACCACTGAGCTACGCCACTGCCTGAAACTGCGGTGCAAACTGACCCTACGCAGGCTTCATATAGGGCAAGGAATCGCGTTAACGTGTGTTGTAAAGCGTTTTAGAGCAGTAAAGTAAGAACCAGGCGTCACACAATGCGAATTGCGTAACGAGTGGGTCGTTCAATGCTCCAACCCATTACAAAAGCCTGAGGCGTAATTCTTCGTCTTCGTCAGCCACAGCATCAACAAAGTGCACATAATTCGTTACAAGAGTGTAGCGGGCACCGCGCTTTTCCGAGGAATGACGAATGATGGCACTGTAGACGCTTCCCCACTACACAAAAATTATGATGAGTTATGGCTTAGTGGGTACCATGCAAGTGGGCTTGTAGTAGTTGCCCCAAGAGTGTTTAAAAAAGGCTAAAGGCAGCTCTCCCAGCTTTCGCTGTGGCTGTGCTGCGCGTTCTGCAGAGGCCTGGCGGTTTTTTTTCACAGCTATTGATCTCAAAGGCCGTCTGCACGAGATAAATTAGTGATAAACTGTGAGCACAGAACAATTTAATTTTCAAGTTCAGTTCAGAAAAACTACGGCAGAGTCGCTCCAAGTGCTTCGACAGTAGTGCGGAGGGGACACCATGAGCCGCACACGTGTCTAATATAAAAGAGCAATAGCTTTGGTTAGATCAATTATGACACGGAATAGCTGAATCATACATAGACACTAAATACGCTACTGTATAACGAAGCTTTTATTATCTAGGGCTCGAGAACAAAGGAACTATCTAAAACATTTATACAACTGTTAAGCATCAGTGCAGATCTGTTAATACGACACTACTGTTTCTGGTAATGTCTGAGTGGATTTTATGCTATAGATCTGTGTCACGGAGGGCGTACATATAATTTCAACCATGATTGCACAGGGCAATAGTGAAGAACTGCCCGGACTTCGTGAAGACTTCCATGCTTACATATTTCAACAACGCGGCAGACGACCTGGCCCAGACGCTAATAAACCTAGAGCAAGGACGCTACAGCCACCTGCGCGGCACGACGATGAAGACATCATCATCACTCAACTACGTACAACTCGTTCTGCTGCCTGTGCTCACAGCGTTGTTTGACCACCTGGCTGCCAACGAGTTCGGCAGTGACCTGTTGCGTGAGTCTGCAAGGCCATTTTCTAGTCAGAAGTACGATATTCTTGCCAGTGAAATCTGGAAATGAGGTTTCGAAATTGATGGAAGTTTATTGTTACCGATTGTAACATGTCAGTGGTTATTATGTTTTTCTTACTGCTGGTCGGCAAGCGTAGTTACTGTTATTCCACCAATATTTTGCCGGTGGGAGATTACAGCATCGCGTAATGTAAAAGCGAGTACGTAAATTAACACTTATTTTAATATTGCTACGTACCAGTGGCATTCCCGTAACAATATATTGCCATTCGCAACAGGATCTGAATCCAAAGATAGCCGATGAAGTGTCCTAAAATTTTCTATGACAGAAGATTTCGAGCGTACAGTCCGGCCATTTTTGAAAGTACGGTGTTCGTGTAACAGTAGCACCTTGATTTAGCGTAATTACCCGCATACTAACACTAATGGTTACATCGTGATTATGTTGGATATTGTTGTCCACCTAATGACTGATGTCGCCTCGTGTGGTCTATTGTCTGCTTAGCATTTAAAAATAATGGCTTGCATTGGTTATGGACAGTTATATGAGCAAGACTACCTGAATTCAGTCCTAAATAAATGACTTGGGTACTATTTCACACGCGATTTCAATCATTCAGATACATCTGGGGTACCTCACCTCTCAAGTATACAGGCTATCTTTTAGACTACAGATTTTCTAAAACGTTCAGTCATAGTAACGGTCGTTTCGTTTTCGCAAACGAACTCTACGTCGAGGCGGCAATACTTCACTGCTTCTAAAATTGCATTGATGTGATGAATTAGCTGAATATTTGCCAATTAACTTTTTCATTATTCACTTCAGGGCAGTTATTTAAAGTAAAAGGCGGTAGTGCGTGCCTATTTATGGCATGGTAATTTTTTAGGAATCACTAAGGGTGCACGTCATTCAAGGTATTGATCATAGAATTTTAGAGGCAATTTCGAAACCGACGGCGCCGGCCCTCTAGAAACACGGCCTCTCCATTATTTAAGGGCGCAACTACACGTGGAAAGTGTTGTGTAGGGCAAGAGCCGGCGTGCTGCTCGGCGGGCCGATGGAGGGGAGAACAACGCGGAGACGACTTGAGGCGAGACTGACGGAATAGTGTTTCTGCCACGTTTATTCAGGCGGTTATAAAGAGGGGGGAATGAAGGCCATTGGCCAGCGAGGTACAGGTCACATGACCGGCAAGTCCGTACCGGGTTGGCTACATGAAACAGGCATGGTGGAAGCCTAGCTCCACCTAGCGACATGTACCAGAAACTCTACCCAGCTGGTGTGTTAGCATGCCACCAGGGGTCGCACGACACAACAGAAAGGAAATAACGAAATTTGAATAAAGGTGCGCAAAGCAGATACTGGTCAGGAAAATCGGCAAGCAACCTGAAACGCACAACTAGACAGCTTATTCTTCGGGTGCGATGTGTGATGCTCAATTGTTCCTTACTTAAAAATCTAAAGATGCCCGAAAAGCTGTTTTGCCTGTCTGCGAGAAGAAGTGCTGAAGTGGCTGTTCTCGAGTTTTATGCAGCACAGAGAAAGAAAATATCTTTATTGTGTCCTTCTTGCGCACCGCTAGAAAGAAACAGATAAGCACCAAACACCACACGTAAAAATAAGGCGATCTGCTAACGCAAGTTAGATGACTTGTCGCTTATCACGAAAAAATACAGCCACGAAGTGCCTTCATTAAAATTTCGCCACTTCCTTGTCACGGGAGGTTCCGGTGAGATGTCAACCAACTGTCACGTTTCGTGTGCTCCAGGAGCGACCACTTTCAAAAGCGCCCTGAAATTTGATGATGAATACTTTGGAATACGGGCGACATTAATGATTTCTGAAAAATGGACATGCCATAAATTTTCATGCATTGCATCTTTCTAATATAAATTACCCTGAAGTCAATAATTTGAAAGGTGGTTAACAAATATGTTATTTAATCACGACAGTAGCATTTTATGTGAGGCAAATTATTCGCACTTCGACGTAGAGTTGTGTGCGAAAACGACAGGAGCCTTTATCTCGTAGAATTTTCATAAAAAATCTATAGATTATACAAAAAAAAACCTTGTTTAAACATTTGTTGCCCATTTCTTGCCTCCATGAGAGCGCGAAATACTAATTTTTATGGCTCCAAAATGAACATCGGCGCTTTTAATATGCGTCAGAGTACACGCGCTCTCACATATCCTTAGACAACAGCTTAATTTTGTTGTGCCTTTTATTTTTTTATGCCAGTGAGTGACATCCAGGTGGCATGCTACAAGATCCTGAATAGCCTGTATACATTGGGAACCAACCTGGAACTTCATGGTGGCAGGTGGGTGTGTTAATGTGCAGTTTATTGAAATAAATTATTTGATATTTCTACTGCCAAAGTAAGCGCAAAAAAAAGCTAGCACAACATGCTTCAGTCTACTACTTTGCATAGGAAAAAATAAAACATGACCATCAGTATATTCCTGATGTGTGCACTGGATAACAGTTCTTACGGACAATATCTTCAAACTTTTATGTTCGAAATATCACTGGATGTGCCGTTAAAACATTGCAGTAATGAATGTTTTAATACGAAAATGCAGCATATACCGCCTATGGAATTTATTCCTTTAGTGTGACGTTGCTTGCAACTAATTTGCACAGTTGCCAGCTCTAAAACGGTTGCAAGGAATGCTCAATTAGTTTTCCCTACAGCTTGTTTTTACGTTTCTGGATCTTTAGTTTTGTGATTATTTCCTCTCTATTTTTTTTCTATAGGTCTTTCGTCAAGGCAGAGTTGGAACGGTGAGTTCATAACCCCTTCTTTTTCGTTAGCAGATATTATGGAACCTCCTGCACCTTTCACCTAATTACGATTTCTTCACGGTGACTAGAAAAGGAGCCTAAAGAAAATAACTTGTTGTTGGGATAGTTGGTAGATCATTTCCGAAATAATGTGTAAGTGGCGAAGCTTTCTGTAAGTGGCATGTGCAGTGATTGTTTGCGTGACATTCGCGTGCTGGGAACGTCTGCATGTTCCCCAAAAAACAATGATCCAACGTTAAGGGAGCTTAACGAGAACATTTCAAGTTTTCTCGACAGTTTAAATATTTCTTCGGTGACATGGTTGACTGCGGTCTAGCTTCACCTTTCAACTAAAAAGCGGGAGTTAGGATAAAGTAGTAATTGACTTCGGTTATGATTTGGAATAACAGCGTACCATGGCTGCGGTTCAATGTTGGCTATGTACAGTTCTCAGTGGTATTTGGAACTTTATATTCGCACTGCGTGGTGGCGGATGCTTTTGGCAACACCGCAGAATACTGTGTGATGTCTGGGGGAACAAGTTCATCCTGAATATATTACACAGCACCTCACAATCCTTCAACACGGCATTGTTTCTTCAGCGCTCGGTGGTCGCACACTGACTATGGGTCGCAATGCGTGGTGAATATGGCACATATATCACTGAGTGCTTCAACGTAATTGTGGCAGCAATCAAAACTCTTGAATGAAATAACTGTTCAAACTTGCCGAGGTACATGTGTGGTGTGCACTGTTTTGCACCAGAAGATGGTCAGTTGCGGCCCTACCAAAAAAAAATTATTACACTCCGAAGTCTATTACCTAGAGCGACTTAAAATGCGCCGGCGAAGTATGAACTTACGCCTGTTTATTTGTATAAAACACCCGGCAAGTGAACTAGCCTGCCTGATTTATATAACTTACACAAAACTTATTGCAGTAAGACTGATAACTGGGCAAGTTGGTATGTATCCATATTTAAAAAAGTTTAAATATGGTTACGCTAAAAAAGTTTAAATATGGTTACAAAAAACTGCTAAGGCGTTGACGTGTGTCTCACAAAACAAAAGCAGAAAAATATTTTATTGCAGTTATTCTTGCTGCATGATATGTTCATACGCTTTTTTGAAACAATTTTTAGATGATCGTTTGCCTTACCATTTAAAGCGGCCATAAGTTTGATGATAATACCTTATTTTATTGAATGGAACACCAATGCTCTCAGTTCTCATAAAATTAACCAAATCTTTTGGAAAACCAAGGGATGCACGCCTCAGAGAAGCTGGCTGAATGCACAGAATGCAGTACGATCTCTGAACGGCTGGTGTTGTTTCTATTCTTTTTTATGTATTTTTTTCTTTTTTCAGGCATCGACCTGCGTATGGTAACTGCCTGGGCGCCTTTGCGGCCACATTCCCAGTGGCTTTTCTGGAGCCTTCGCACAACAAGCACAACCCATACTGTATTCATGGCAAAGCTCAAGAGCATTCCCTAGAAGCACAGGGTTAGTTCGCTGTTTTCCAATTATTGGAGGCCAAAGGGAATGTGTTTGCATTGCTGATGCATTAAGGTCGTAGATCTTGCAGAGGAGTTTACAAAGCAGCTGCAACACTGAACACGTAGAAGCTGATACACACCCTTAGCTTACCAACGCGCGAGTTATATGTTGGTAAGTAGTCTGGTTGAACAAATTATGCGTATAATGGATGGTTACGTGCAAAAGATACACAACTGTGTCGCACTCTTCACCAGCAGCAGCTCTAAACACTCCGAATAATTCAATATATAAAACCAGTTGCAGCAATGGCAGCGCATCAGGTAGCTCTTTTGCTGTGTGTAAGGTTTTCATCTTTCAACTTTCCAGCACACTATATAAGTTGGCCTATAGAACTCAGAACGGAAAATTAGCTCCCATACTGTACATATACGAGCTAGACAGGCTGGATGTAACTATAACTACAATTTACTGAGCGGAAAGAAATATATATGGCGTTCTTCTTAGTCATGGCACGCCAGTATTAACCGTTCTGCAAAAGCATAGCTGAAGAATTCAAATAAAAACGTCTGTGTCAATGCCGTCTTCCAAATGAAATTTATATTTATCTGAATACATTTAAAAAATGACTGCATTTATCGGAGTTCTAGCATACGCATATTACAACTTCATGACGGAAGGCGGTCAAGAGCAATGTTTGACATATCACACGGGTGAGAAGGAATAAATCGATATCTTATTTGTAGTTAACCTGCAAACCTGCTAACCTGGAAATTTCAAAAATAAAGTTCAGCTACAGAAAATATTTCAGAATGAAATCTATTTTATTGTAAAAGTTGTAATGTTGCAAACATGCAGCCAATACCTGTCGAGTCAGTGCTTTGCAATCCTTCACATTTCTGTATTCATTGTAACTTTTATGTCCCTGTGTATAGCACATTTAAATGTATCGTGTTCGATGAATCTTTTTAGCTGTAATGGCCACACTGGAGTCAAGCATGCCAACGTTAGAAGACCTCGTGGGACAGGTAGAGAAGTTTGTAACGGGAAATGGGAAGTATGCGGAACAGCCCTTCATCATTGATGTGATGGTTCCTATGTTGTGCAGGTAGGTCTTGTTTCCTAGTACTGTTCACGCCTTTCCAAACGACGAAAAACATGTTCAGAATTTTTAAGTTTTTGTTGCTGCAGAAGCTTTTCTATGATTTCTTATTTCAATAATTACGGTGTAGAATGTCTTTTTTAGTGAGGCTTGGGGCTTCACTGGTTTAGCCACATCCTTAATAACGCCACGTTCATGAAGCGAGCCTGTCACGAAAGTTGTTTCTGATTATCCAAAGTGTATATACAATGTAGTTTGATGTTACGCTAGTTGTTAAGATAGATGTTAAGCATTGTAGCTATACTTCTTTGCAGAAAGAAGCATTTTCCATCTGTTAAAGAGTGTCTATTACAACCCTCTTAGAAGAGATATCATGGGGTTATGCCGGATTGTAATTTTATAGTCAATCGTAGAACAAAAGTGCAAAATTAACTGCCTTAGCGAAAGTTCTCCTGGGCTTTATTTACGTTCCGCAATTGACTTATTTTTTTGCGACTCATTCCAGCTACCTACCTTTCTGGTGGAGTCAAGGTCCTGACAATGTAAACCCCACATCAGGGTAAGCATAGCTCAGTGGTCTCATGGATGCTGTTTTGTTTCACTGTTGTGTTATGAAGAGTCACTCCATCATATGCGTTCATAAGATGGTGGTTTACAGATTCGATTGGCAGGAAAGTACAGTCGTCTAGTCTGTCAGTTGTTTTTAATATCCGTGAGAAGTAGGCAAAGCTGCCTGATTTTGAGTGTTCTCAATAGTGGAACTCCGAATAAATGAACACTAATATTAAGTACCTCGCAGTCGTGTGTACCTAATTCGAATAAGAGAATTGTGAACAATAATGTTTATGCTCGTGAAGTTAAGCTCATGATATTTACCTTAATTTACGTTAAGTATTACCTATGGTTAGGCATGTGATCTTATGGCTGTATAATTTACACTTATGCGCAGTGTAAGTTCCTTAAGTTTTCATGCACTTATGTGCATAGATCTGTACAAGTTTAAACTATTGTGAGGCTTTTGTTATGTACACTTTTAGAACTTCTCGTTTGGTAGGACTGTTCCGTAGATAGGGTACTTTGTTTTTACAACTTTATCCTCATAAGTGCTGGGTTGACTGCTTATAATGACGTATTCTTTGCAGAAACCACGTGACTATGGTTACAAGTGACCATTTGACGAGCCTTCTGAAGAACATCTTAAATCTTCTGCGCAAAACGGTTAACATTGAAGGTTCTCCATGGATGATAACCATCGCAGGTACATTGAGTGCATTTATTATCACATTGTCAATTGTAGATGACTGTGTTCGTTGCGTAAATGGTTAGCCGCTGATTACTGGATCAGTTTAACTGTTTCTTTACACACTGGTTAAAGGGTTAATTAAGAAAAAAAACGTTTCGCTGTCGAGTTGTGGTGAATGCCTTTGCAGTGCAAGATAAAAGCTCACCTGGAGCCGAGATAAATAGCGCTGTTCAAACGCATAGGCTGCGTGAAGCAGATCACATGGCGACTGAGTTGAGCATGCGTTGTTACTCATCTGTTTTTTTTTTCAGTTTATGAGCTCAAAAAATTTTCTGACATGAGCTTTTTTCTAAGATACAAGGAAAATAACAAATTAATATGCACACTGATGTAATTACCTCAAGAGTCATAGGAAGACGTGTTGCTCCAACACTTCATACAATGACTCCATTTTTTTGCTCTTTAATTTGCACTTATATTTGCTGAGTTTTATAAATATGAACTTTGGGCATTGCGGAATATCTTGCGTTTTCTCAAGGCTAGAAAGGTCCTTTTTTGTTTAACTATATGACTATTTATTGTAAAGTTTGCTGCTATCAAAACACTTTCCAATAAGCACAGCTTTGCAGAGGTTGTGGAGCTTATTGAAAGACATCTGTCGATATAAGAAATGCATGATATTACGGACCTCTGTATGACAAAATTATTTCAGCAGCATCTCTGTAGCGCCTATCTGTCTTTCCTTTCCTGTATTGTTTCAATTTTATGCTTGCGCTGCTACGATATGTTTGTTTGAACAAGTCGGCATAACTAACCGCCAATACCTGTCACAAAGACATGCCTACAATGACATCCTGTGTCACTAGGCAATCTGCCCCAGCTATGTGAAGCATTTTCGTGATGTTCCGTATCGCTCAAACGAAAAGGAACACCACGCCCTTAAATCGACATATATGCCCCGAAAGGCGACGTCACTGTGCGATTATCGTATTCGTCTCAATTTGTTTATTGAACATTGCAATGAATTATACGAAGAACCAGTCCTGAAATGTTTTTCGTATCTTCACGTTTTTCGTAACTTCGTGATGTGTTTACCTTGGGAGCCTTTCTCGAACGAAAAAAAAAGACAAATTATTGCACGATGAGCGATGAGCAGTTTAGCAGACTCCTCAATCTTGCCTTAAAATTTCACAGAAAAATTAAGAACTGCACAATTATAAAGCGCAAAGGATCGCAGAATACATACACAAAAATTGTGGCGTTTCTTTTAAAAGAGCCAAATCAAGAAATCGAAACTGCACACGGGAGCGTAAAGCGCACCTAAGTATCCTTCAATTTTAAAACAATTTTAATCAATGTGAGGCTATTCTTCACGGTAATGTGAACGCAGAAAGGTACTTTTGACAAAAAATGAGCCAAATCCTTTACCTGTTTGAAACAAACTGAGCCAGGTACATTAACCTCTTCAGACCTTAGGAAAAAGTACTTAAGGTGAACTCGTATAAACTCTTTATTTTGAGCATTTGGGGGTCACGAACCACTTCTCAGAAGAAAAAACACAAAAACTGCAATTTCAGAGCAGAAAATGGATGTACCCATTTGGGTACATCAGGCCTAAGCTGAGTGAAAATCAACAGAGCCATTTTTCTTTAGAAGGCAAGGAAACAGCTACCATTAAGGTGTTTAACGCGGCTTTTCACGCTGTTATCTTCATTGTGGCATATTATCTGAAACTTTGGGGGGCACATGTCCTGAAAAATGTCCCTGCATGCGAAATCTGGCCTCATTAGCTGGAATTGAAACCACTTTGCTACGATTTGGGACTTCCAAGAGATAAGCCAATTTGAACATGCAGCTCTAATGCATTTTGGAATTCTTGCATTTGCTTGACGTGTGTGTGAATTGGCGTTTTCGCCACTCTGTTCTTAAACTTCAATTGGTCGAGAATGTTTTTGCTTCAACATCTATGAGCTTGCAGTCATTCCTGCATTCGATCCTGGGATTCATCGCCACTAGTTCCAAAAAAGGGGGCAAATACCCTAATGGGCCACTTCTTTGTATGAATATCTGTGAGTATCTGTCCTGAATTAAGGCACGTACGTGTCCAAAAGGTCCAGACCACCCATATTGTTGCTGCATGATTTGTTGCAATGGGGATGCTGTACATCTACTTTTTTTTCTCCTCCTATGACCTACACGTACCCGCATGTGTTCTACCCCTTTTCGATTGGGCCTAGTCTGCCTCTTTCAAAATCAAGGCGCAACGTTGAACTTGGAAGCTCACTGGTGCATCATTATTATTATTATCATCATCATCATCATCATCATCATCATCACTGCTGCTATCTGACCATTCACTGCTGCTGTGCAGCTCACCCACAATGTCGCCTTCATCAGACAAGTCAATATCATTCTAAAAGAGGAGCTCTTGTATCTCCTAGTCACTGGGAAATCTGCCGGCAACACCAAACAAAATTGAATGTATGTTCAACGCAATGACCTGAAGTACCCAATTGGGTACATTGGTAAGTAAGTTAAGCTATCTCAGAGGCAACTCAAAGCAACAAGACCGAAATTTCCATGCGCCTTCTCTATTCTATCGTGATCGTTTATATCCAGCGCTTAACAAAATATATCTAGCATTTCATTAATTAAGAAAAATCTAATCTCACCTGGTTGACTGCGCGCGCTATCCTCGCATGACGCCGCCATACTTCTTTTTACTGCGAGCGCGTACATAGGCATACGGGGACATGTCGTGGGCATTTTGTTAACTGATGCTTCCGCTCACAGAAACATCAATTTTCGTAAAGTGGTTTTCAAACATAGGATCACAGCGCGCGTTTTTCAAATGTACCCATTTGGGTACCCACGGACTGAAGAGGTTAACCCAGCACTGCGTCAATAATTGTGCCCAAAATAACCAGTCTCGCCCCATCGAATCTGTTTTAGTTGTGTACTAGTCGTTTTCCTATCGTGCTTTTCTTTCACAATTAGTTTTTGTTGGGTGAGTTGGCGCTTGCCGAAGGATGTGATGTTGTAGGTGTTACGATCGCCATCGGCGTCCAATTCCTTCGGCTGCTGCGAACCCGCCAAACAGTTCATTGTCCCGTTCCAAGCGAGGAATGCAGTCGAAACCGGCGTGGTTACTCCCGGCCTGGCGTGAACAAAAGGGGTTCAGCCGACCGGTTCTGCACCCGGACCAGCGCGACGCAGAAGGCCATTGTGACCTCAACTGCAAATGGTCATTCAAGCAAGCCCCGAGGTCCAAGCCACTGAGGTATTTGCTGTTGGGGCGACAACAAGACTAATCCGACTGCCGCTGCACAACAAGAGCGAAGTCATGGAAAATTAGAGAAGGCAGCGACAACGAAGGATTGAATGACCAACCTTCACTCTCCTTCTCTCCGTGGCCCCTGCTACCTGGAGTGGCCTGATGGAAGACATTCTTGTCGAGCCGTCCACTTTCTTCGGCGCGGGCATAGAGACTCTGCCCCCTCGCCGGAAGAATTCCTGGAACCAGCCCAAGGCCCAATATCTTCAAACGCGTCCAAAAGTGGTGCTGTGCGCAAAACCTTGGTGCTGTTTTCGTGACCATATTTGAAGATCGTTTTGGACTGTGCCCTCTCCACTTGCATTGTGGTGTCTTGCCCCTCCTTCGTGGGTGGAGCCTCGAGGCCACCGGACACCGTATTGGATGAAGATGCGGACAATGCGCCCATGGTTGGCAACTCGGCGACATAAAAGCCGAAGACATTTTTGTATCTTTCACTTCTTCTCATTCCAACTGAACTTCTTGACTTCTTCTTTCTACTCTCTTCTCAGTATGTAAATAAAGCTTTGTCGTTTCCTACGGGCGCCTCTTCTGACTTGTTGGACGATGGATCCTGGGACGGGAGCCAGCTACCATAAATGAGACCTGCAGGACCCGGAGTCGCAACATAGGGCAAAACTCGCATAGAGTAAGGGCCGACTTTCCTACTTCTTGCTGCCTTTTAGTGTTTCTTTTCGAGTTTTGCGCTACAGTATCAAGTCCTTCTTAAACTCGAAGACGGTATATTCGGCATAGAAGACAAGTGAAATGAAGGTATTAGGCACCGATCTATTCTTTGAAGATGAAGAAGTGATCAGAATCGGCGTGGTGTCAAACGAGCGAAAAAGAAGAGCTGAAGCATTTTTGCAGGCCTTCAATAGATGCCGGGAACAAGAAAACGCGGTGGACAGTCCAGAACAGTGTGCGTTTTACATGGAATGGCCACTCGCTTTACAAGTCTAGTCATCACCATTACGCCCATCCAACAAAGGACGGTACTCTGGGAAGCGCAGGGACGGTGCTAATTTTGTCGCAAAATATTGCTGCATCGTTCATTTTACCTCTGCATACCGACGTTTGCGGGCTATATAAATGTTTGCTGCAATATAGATTTGAGTATTTTTTGGTGACGTAAGTACACCGCCAAAAAATCTTTAGAGCACGCGCGACCACAATGTCAGTAGCAAAACACTTTATTTTTCTCAGGTGCACTAAAAGTAGACTTAGCTCTTTTAGAAAAAAAAAAGAAAGAATCATCACAGTTATTGTATAACAACAAAAAAAGATTTAACACCGAAGAAATAATTCCGGCCGCGTCAGGTAAGAAGCATTTTTAGCAAGCCCTCGTGTAGGTCGGCAAGAATTTAGCCCGGGAAAATTTTCTTTGTGTCTTAATTTCTTCTGCATTAACATTACGCTACGCAGGGCACGCGGGACAGATAGTCATCAACTCGTCTGAGGAACTGCTTCGCGACCCCATTCTGCCGCTGATGGAGAAAGTCCGGCAGTGTGCAGACTCAGTGTTCCACAAGGAAGAGTGCATGCGCAGCTACCTGAAGTCCAGCACTGATGACACCTCCCAGGCTGAGAGCCAACTGCAAGAGGTGCATACATTCATGAATTTCATATTTTGGCTATTAATTTACTTGTTAATCCTAGCCGGATGCGTAAAGCTGCAAGCAAAGAATAGTAAATGCGTAATTGGTGTGGATTTGAATGGAAACACGCGAGCGTGTGGCAAATATATTCAAACACGAAGATGGGCGCTTCGTGGCGGCCACTCTCAGTAGCAAACTACGAAGAGAGCTATTCTCACGCTAACTGTTGGCACTCGCGCCTCACCAGGGCGGTTGATGGCGTGTCACCGGCTGTTAATGCCGTGTCACTGGCCGATCGCCATCATAAGGCGGGTATGCAGTGCCGTGCTCGTCAGTGTGCTGTCCATATCTCCGCAAATTCAAAGAACGCATTTCCTCCCAGAGCCACGCAGCCCACCCCCCGGGTTATTATTTCCATGCGCCTTTCGCGCGGTGAGACACTGGGACGGAGCCTCCTTTGCTTGAGGAGCTATCGACGGCAGCCCTTGCACGCGGCGCAATGTTATCGCATTCACCTTTCGCTCGATGGAAACGGACGGCTCGTTGCATTTCTGCGTTAGCCGCGTTCGTCGGCAGCGCTCGCGCCCTTTCACTCCAACATGGAATATACGACGCGCGGGGGGGTGTTAGCGATCTGGAACTTTTATGAACATGACGGTTACGGCGAAAGCCCGCCGAGAGTGCCTATGTAATTGCTGTCGCAATGAAAACAATGGTGTTTTTTTTCTATGCGTGAGGGGCAACTACAGGCGCTACAATATTATCTGCATCAAACGCTCTTCTAATATAAGTGATTCTGTTGAGGAATAAGAACGGGGGGTTCGGTGTGCACGATAAATGTCTCTCGAAGAGGACTCCCTGTGTCACAACGGCAGACGCGTTGGGGTGAGGGAGGGTGAAAACAGTTCACGAACTAAAGCTTTACCTGTTATTCTTTATGTTTGACAGCGCCTTCTGAGTATCGGCCGAATGTGACATTTATACGTTATTACAATTTTACAAAATACGAGTTATTTTAAACACGCCTATCAAACAACATGAGGTAGGAATGCGATAATCTTTGCCCTAATATTTTCGGCGTAAAAGACCTGTGGTGAACTGTTTCAGAGCAAAATTTTTTAACCTCAGTTGTCACAACGAACACATTACTTGTCTTTTAATTACTGATGTATGCTGTAATAATAGTACATTTTGAAATCGAAATGAAAATTCTTTAGCGTGAATGTACTTTTTGAGGTGCTATTGATCTTGTTGTAACGGTATGCCACGAATGAATGAGCTGTGGTGTGATTGCTTTGACTAAACACTATTATTTCGCTTTAGCTGTACAATAGTTTGTGTATAAATTACTTTAACCAAATCTTAATGATTTAATGTATTCATTTTTGCGTTTTAGGAGTTCTCACTTCTTGTTCGAGACATATATGCCTTCTTCCCTCTTCTGATCAAGTATGTGGATCTTCAGAGGTGAGTACTGAATAAGCTATGCATTGTCACAGTTTGAAAACATGTGAGATGCGCCTTGTCTTGTGTTATCGTGGCCTAACATTGTGACAGATTTGAGCGGGTAACCGTCTGATACGAAATTGATAAATACACTGCACTGTGTACAAATGATGCACATACATACACGAGAAACCCAATCCAAACACAGTGTTTAAGAAAGCAACAAGAATGTTTCTCTAAAATCGTGTTTGATGAAAAATAACCGCGGATGTTCTCCGGATGCCTGAGTATCTGTTGAAGGGAGTGGTATAATGCCTAGTGATGAGTTGTCTCGATTTGTGCATCACTACTTTGTGCGTCCGAGCGTACATTAGCTCAGTGACTTGAAAATAACAAATAGGTAAAAAGAGGAGTTCTGAAGGAAATTTAAAAAAGAGTTTGTCCCATTTGAAAGAAAGCTTTTTAAGATTATGAACTCTACGCTACTATACGCCTAAAGTACACTGAATTGATTTAGCATACAATGATGAAATTTACCATTATTTTAAGACTAGCGCTTGAATAGAACCATTGCAAAGAATACAACACACTAAGCAGGCAGTTATTTTTAAATCAGTGATTCTTATAGATTTTCTCTGGGTGAAGTTTAGAGAACCACGATATATGCTTTTGATGCAGAGTTAGGAATTTGTAAACTCTCAAGTGTTCCTAAAACCTATCAATATCGAACAGCATCGTTAAACTGGTTCAATTGCTCATTTATTTTTCTGCACTTGCTAGATGTACCGTTCTCCCCTCGACTGCAAGCGAATGTGTTCTAATAAGCTCTAACGCTGAAATCACATAGACTTCTTGTCATACTTGTATCTAATAAAAAAAAGTGAAGTTGGTTCTGAGGTGAGGATTTCACTGACGTCATGGCATTAAGGCACACTTTCACTTATTATTAAGCTTGTCATGCTGGTTAGGATTCTTTCCGCCCTGTCTTAGAGAGATGGACGAAATGAATGCAGGTAAGACAGGCACAACTCATTAAATGACAAATTTCTAAGCGTTAAAATTGATGCAATAAAGATGTAGTATCATTCTTAAGTTGGTTTTCTTGATATTGTTACATACCTGTGAAATGTCTCTGCAGTGCTGGTATATTTTGGTGTCGCGATTGCCTTTGTTGTTTCCAGAAACCACTGGCTTAAGAACAATGTCAAAGAAGCAGAACAAGTCTACACTTGTGTCGCCCATGTGTTCAACACTTGGAACAAGTCTCAGGTGACTATCTTTGACGTTTTCATCAGGAAGCATAGATACTCAGTTAAAAGTTACAACAGAATACCGCGACGTAAGATTTTGATGTCTTGTTACATTTTGGGACATGGCATGCTGTTACGTATCGTCTGTCGCGAGGCTCTGTTGGGAGTCTGTTGCGTAGTCATGATTGTTTAGTGCAACAACTACATTTCGGCTTATTTCAGGGGCATTTTTCTTGTAACATCTAGGTGGCTATTCAGGCAACGCATCTTCCTGCGGTACTACAGGCATTTGTGTTCTACTTGAGTTCTCGGTTGTAACATCAAACAGGCGATAGAAATAAGTTCTGTTGTTACAACAAAGAAACGTCTGTCACACAATACAAAAGTCA
>JALIZH010017490.1:0-49721 GCA_030522465.1 Rhipicephalus appendiculatus
CGCATCCAAACTAAAAAGTAAAGCATCTCGCTAGATAGATAGATAGATAGATAGATAGATAGATAGATAGATAGATAGATAGATAGATAGATAGATAGATAGATAGATAGATAGATAGATAGATAGATAGATAGATAGATAGATAGATAGATAGATAGATAGATAGATAGATAGATAGATAGATAGATAGATAGATAGATAGATAGATAGATAGAGAGAAACTCTCAAAGTGCCTGCAATGCGTCTAATCGTCTAATCAAAAAAGATTGGACGATTAGACGAGGCGATAAAATCTCTCCAATGCTTGAAGAAGCATTTCAATAAGGGGATTTGAAACAAGCGTGAACAAAAATTTGCGGTAAATATCTCAGCTACCTAATATTCGCAGATAACATAGTGTTCTTGAGCAATGGTAGAGATGGGTTGTATACTATGATGAGACGGCTTGGCCCGACATGGTCCGAGCTGAGATAGTTGGTTGGTATTCATGTTAAAAAAGACAGGGTGTGCGAACACGCGCTTGAGAAAAAAGATGGACACAACAAACGGCGTTTGTCATGTCATGACCTCTTTCGCGTGTTCGTGCTTCCACGCCCGAACGCTTTAACATGATTAGCACATATAGACGTGTGTGGCAGGCTCCGTGATACCGGGTGATTCAAAGATTTGGCGCTCTGTCAGAGGTAACACAAACCATCGGCGCCATGTTCATGTGAAGGGAACCGCAAGAAAAGTAGCTGGGTGCATAGGCAGTCGTTATTGTGTGTCCTCAACTGTTATTACAGCAAAAGCTGTTATGACATCACAACGAGAGTGCCAAGTTCTCCGCCGCCGCCACCGCTGGTGTGCGTAACCGCTATCACACGAAATAAGAAAAAAAAACGAAATAAGAAAAACAGGCAGATCCCACGCACTGTGGAAATCGTTTTAATGCGAAGCAGCCAGAAAGGCGCAAATCATACTGTACATAATATGTATATCATTATTTACATGTTAGGACCTGTCATCTGTGTTCGTCATACAGGCACGTCGCGCAATACAAATTTTGGTGTATATCAAGCTAGCGAACTGGACGCAAGCGCACCATGAGCGTGGCATGTAAATGGCATTGTAGATGAAATGCATTCCAAGATTTTCATGTTACCACCTGCCACTTACCCTCGTATTCAGAAACGCTCCTTGACTTGAACTTGACTCGCCACAGCCTTCAATGCAGCACAAACGCGTTTCGAACGTTCTGTCTTTACGCGGTGCCAAGGCAGCGCAAACGCGTTTAAATCGCGCTGCCTTGAGGCAGTGGCACGTCAAGTTAAACTCAAGGAGCGTTTCTGAACACGGGGGGTTATCTCAAACTTTTTTACCTCGAATCGCAGCGAGACCCGAGACGAATCTGCCTCCGTTTCGCATGCGTTCTTATTTTCATGCTTTGCGCATCGTGCAGACGCCATCCGCGTTACAGCGTTTAAATTGACGGACACTTTCTCAATTCCAAAGTGTATTCCTCGAACGCCTGTGCCCATAGAGTTTCCTATAAATACACTAGAGGGAACTTTTGGCGCTAGCGTCTATGGGAGCTGCAACACACGGCGCTTCAGCCAGCATGGGAATCATGGGTAGTACACAAATTTGCCTAGTCTTGCGTAGTCTTCATTCTATTGGCTGCGTGGGGCCTGAATCCACTTTGCCGCAATACGAAGTTCAGCAAAGGTTTAACAGTTACGCTTCACCACCTTGCCCTTTTTAGGCTCACGAATTCAAATACGCTCACTAAGTTCACAACGGTCCATTCCTTTATCCGAAACAGAACGAAAACGCAACAATAAACAAAGCCACAACTGCGTTCAAAGCCGGAAGCACGAAGACTAGGCAAATTTGTGTACTACCCATCATTCCCATGGTGGCCCAACGATCGCAGCGCCAGAGTCCCCTCTAGTTAATTTTAGGAAAATCTATTCCTGTGCCCACTGAGACGGGGTCGGTCAGAATGGAACGTGATGCGCGCGTCTTCCCACCTTGCATGATTAGAGACGCTGCGTCCAGCGACGCTACGCAAGCAAAGCGCAAGCGCTGTAGACTCCAGCGCGACCGGCGTCCGTTTGCGCGTCCGCCCACCTGGCACCGTGCCAGGGCACGGCTGGAGGGATGGACGACCGGACGGACGGACGTCAGCATGAGATATTAGACAGATTTAGCTGGGCGTCGGCAGCAGCTCTGTGGACGCGGGCTGCTAGCCGTTCGCAATGGCACGCTGCGTCCGCAGAGCTACGGGGAACGCCAAACTAAATCTGTCCATTAAAGGCTTTAAAAGCATTAAAGGCTTTATGCTCGTCATACAGTCACGTCACTCAATACCAAATTTGGTGTATATCAAACTAGCGAAACGGCCGTCAGCGCGCCATGAGTGTGGCATGTAAATCATGTTCTACATGACATTCAGGTCATGATTTTCACATTACCACCTGTCATTTATGTTGGTCATGCAGAAATGTCTCATCGTACCAATTTTTGGATATATCAAATGAAGAAAACGGCCTCGGGAGCACTATGCCCATGACGTGTAAATCATACCTTTCATGACAAGTTAGTCATGATTTTGATGACCTGACGAGTCATTCATGTTTGTCATACGGTCATGTTATGCCATACCAATTTTGGTATAAATCCCATTAACGATATGGCCAGGAGAGCACAAAGTCGTAGGCGGCTAGATAGATACGCTCAGTCACCGAAGTTCGCTAAGAAATGCTTCGCATTTAAAAAAAATTACACCATCTCCCGCTAAAGGGAACCATGTGTAGATGTGAAGCAGCGGGCGCTAACGCTTACACTGGCGGCGGCGTTGACGCTGGCGCTCATCGCAGCGTTGCGCAGGAGAGAAAACTGGGGAGGCGTAAAGCAGGCAGTGATTGAGCAGTGTTTCCTACTGGAACATGCCAATCGCTGCTAATGGGCAATGAGAGACAGAAGACTCCGACTGAACACAGAGACCCGCACTCCGCTTTTAGTTAACGCGCACGCTGCGAATTTTTATTGTTCAACAACGCACAGGAGAAATCTTCCACCGGCACCACCTTGGAGGTCAAGATCCATTGCCATATATACGGGATGGCCAGTGAACGGTTGTGCAGCGCGAGCAGTCGGTTTTTTCAACCAAGAAACTCGCTAGCAGACGCTGCCTGCGTCGGCGTCGCGAGGCGAGAGAGGGGCAAGCGGAGGAGAGGAGAGGGAGGGGGTGACACGCATGCGCAGTGGGAGTGTGAACGCCGTGGGCAGGGATGCGTAGAGGAGAGAGGGGGGGAGCGTAGGAGAGGAGAGAGAGGGGGGGACGCGCATGCGCAGGGGGAGTTAGACGCCGCGGGCTGGGATGGAGAGAGGGGGGGAGTGTAAGAGGGGAGAGAGGAAGGGAGGCGCATGCGCAGTGAGGGTGTGGTTGCCGTGGGGAGGGATGCCTAGAGGAGAGAGAGGGGGAGAGGAGGTTTTTTATTTTTATTTTTTTCTTTAACTGTTTGCGCATGCGCAGTAAGGGTGGGCACGCGGCACACCACCACCACCACCACCACCACCACCGGATTAAGCTTCGCCATAAGATGCTTCACATCTAAAATATCCAGGATGGAACGGGGTTCGCACATGGGTGCGCTCTGTGCCAGCTCAGTATTCTGCCACTGAGCCATGCCGTTTTTTAGGGGTGAAGCTCCTAAAAGTGTGGGTCTGTCCCTCCTCTGTAGTTGTCGTAGTAGGTAGGTAGATAGCCACGTTAGTGGAATGTAGATGTAGATGTAGATGTAGATCCTGCGCTTCTGGCTCACACCCACACTGGGGGGATTGGCCAAGAATCGGGTAGCTTAAAAAAAAAGAGATAATGAAAAAACTAGCAAAGAGAGTAGTAGTGGAATGTACCCACTCCACGTGATAAAGATGACGATGACGCAGTATAGGGGAATGTACCCACTACACGTGATAACGATGAAGTATAAGCGCGTTCCAGTATAGTGGAATGTACCCACTACAACTGATAACGGTGACATCATTCACTTCGTGGATATGGCGTGATTTTAGGAACGAAGCTCCATAGGGTTTGGGTCTGTGCCGCCTCTGTAGTAGTAGTAGTAGTAGTAGTATTAGTAGTAGTTGTAGTAGTAGTAGTAGTATTAGTATTAGTAGTAGTTGTAGTAGTAGTAGTAGTAGTAGGTAGGTAGGTAGGTAGCCACGTGTAGTGGAATGCACCCACTCCACGTGATAAAGATGACGATGACGCACTATAGTGGCATGTACCCACTACACGTGATAACGATGAAGTATAAGCGCGTTCCAGTATAGTGGAATGTACCCACTACACGTGATAAAGATAACGATGACGCAGTATGGTGGAATGTACCCACTACACGAGATAAAGATGAAGTATAATCGCGTTCCAGTATAGTGGAATGTACCCACCACACGTGATAACGATGACGATGACGCTGATGACCATGAAGTATAAGCGCGTTCCAGACCACACATTCTCTTTCTGCCATGGATGAAAACGATTGAGCTTCGCCCACTCATCATCATTCACTTCGTGGATATGGCGTGATTTTTTTCTTTATTACCTCTAATTTATAATGACATGTCACAAGCAAGAAACAAAATGCGAGAAAAAAAAACAGGCATAAGATTGGTGGTTCTATGCAGAAAGGTCAAGTTGTCGAAGGCTTAAGACTGCTTCAATTAAACCAGGTCATCAAACATAGAGATCCATATTGCTGATTCTTCCCGAACGGGATGCATTTCTCTGATATATACTGCATATTCAACAAAATACTTTTTAGCGGAACGAGCCTCTGTGTCTGCATTTTGTACCGCAATTCTCGTTTTCCATATGCTGTGCATGCATATCAACATAACTATGTTATAGAGGAAATCTGCTGTATCTGTAGGAAGGAAGCGAATACCATAGGGAGTAATCGGCCAGTCTTTTAAATGCGAAGCATTTCTTAGCGAACTTCGGCGACTTTGAGCGTATCTATCTATCTATCTATCTATCTATCTATCTATCTATCTATCTATCTATCTATCTATCTATCTATCTATCTATCTATCTATCTATCTATCTATCTATCTATCTATCTATCTATCTAGCCGCCTACGACTTTGTGCTCTCCTGGCCGTATCGTTAATGGGATTTATACCAAATTTGGTATGGCATAACATGACTGTATGACGAACATAAATGGCTGGTCATGTCATGAAAATCATGAATAACTTTTCATGAAAAGTATGATTTACATGCCACGCTCATGACACTCTCGTGGCCGTTTCGCTAGCTTGATATACCCAAGTTTGGTATTGAGATACGTGACTGTATGACTAGCATAAATGACAGGTGGTAGTATGAAAATCATGACCTGCATGTCATATACAACATGATTTACATGCCACGCTCATGGCGCGCTGACAGCCGTTTCGCTAGCTTGATATACACCAAATTAGGTATTGACTGACGTGACTGTATGACGAACATAATTGCCAAGTGGTAATACGGAAATCGTGACATATCATGTGCAACATGACTTGCATGGCACGCTCATGACACTCTCGTGACCGTTTCGCTAGCTTGATATGCAACAAACTTCGTATTTAGGGACGTGACTGTATGACGGGCATAAATGACGTTTTAATATGGAAACCATGACATGTCATGCGCAACATGACTTGCATGCCACACTCATGGTACTCCCGTGGTCGTTTCGCTAGCTTGATATACACCAAATATGGTATTCAGCGACGTGATTGTATGACAAGGATAAATGACAAGTGGTAATATGCAAATCATGACATGTCATGTGCAACATGACTTGCATGCCACGCTCATGACACTCTTGTGGCCGTTTCGCCAGCTTGATATACACCAAATTTTAAGCTGAAAGCCTTTAATGTCTCATGCTCGCGTCCGCCCGTCCGTCCATCCGTCCCTCCAGCCGTGCCCTGGCACAGTGCCAGGTGGGCGCCGGGGCGCGCAAACGGACGCCGGTCGCGTTGGACTCTACAGCGCTCGCGCTTTGCTTGCGTAACGTCGCATTGCCCAGCGTCTCTAATCATGCAAGGAGGGGAGACGCGCGCATCACGTTTCATTCTGACCGACCCCGTCTCAGTGGGCACAGGCGTTCGAGGAACACACTTTGGAATTGACAAATTGTCCGTCAATTTAAACGCTGGAACGCGGATGGCGTCTGCACGATGCGCAGAGCGCGAGAATACGAACGCATGCGAAATGGAGGCAGATTGGTCTCGCGTCTCGCTGTGATTTGAGGTAAAAAATTAAGCGAACATAAGTGGCAGGTGGTAACATGTAAATCTTGGCATGCATGTCATCTACAATGCCACTTACATGCCACGCTCGTGGTGCGCTTGCGTCCAATTCGCAAGATTGATATACACCAAAATTTGTATTTCGCGACGTGACTGTTTGACGAACATAAATTACAGGTCCTATCATGTGAATAATGACCTGCATATTATGTACAGCATGATTTGCTCCTTGCTGGCTGCTTCGCATCACATCGATTCCCACGGTGCGTGGGATCTGCCGGTTTTTT
The DNA here is from genome assembly GCA_030522465.1 of Rhipicephalus appendiculatus. NCBI lineage: Eukaryota > Metazoa > Arthropoda > Arachnida > Ixodida > Ixodidae > Rhipicephalus > Rhipicephalus appendiculatus. The sequence continues at coordinate 6,579 of JALIZH010017490.1, forward strand.
TTTAAAGTTCATTGTATAATGCCTATAAAATAGCCCAAGAGTTTAAAAAAGACGTGCTTTATCGTTTCTGGCTTGTTGCCTATTATACAATTGATAGACCTGTTACTTCGAATTGAGAGCGATAAGCCCGGGCACTCCAGCACCGAAATAAGAAACTTAAAAGAGAGGCATGCCGGTGCTCAGAACTCCTGCGCACAAAAAACCCTACACAAGCGTTATGTCGAGAAGAAACCACGTTAAAATACTGTGGGCGTTCATCCGACACATTCTCGTTCTTCGTGCATGCTCGTCATCCTGTGTGTGCCTCTTCTTCTTCGGTTGTGGGAACTCGGCTGAACTGTGATCTTTGCTCTTGGGTGTGGTCTCTCTCTTCGCCGAGTCTTCGGGGCCTAATAAAGGTCGCGTTAACTGCTACGTCGCAAGTGGTGCAGGTGCGGGGTAAAACTGGCACCCAGCGCTGACCGTCAGGGTGGTAAATATGGCGGTACAGCATACAGTTGTCGAGCTTGAAATGTGCCAGATGTCGACGAAGACGGGCGTTAGGTGGCTGCGAAGTTCCGTCCAGGCGGTCCATGAGGCGCCGACAGTAAGTATCGGCGCGTTGGTGGGATAAAAATGAACTCCGCTCGTACGAAAAAATCGGGTCCAGGGCAGATATGGACGAAACGTGTGGCGAAGGAACGCCCGAGAGTTCATGGCGTACAAAAGAAGCGGCCCCATTATATGGTTCTGTAGGAAGCGGGCAGCGCGAAAGCGCGTCAGCGTCCTGATCTTTTTTCCCGACTTGTATGTAACAGTGAAGTCGTATTCTTGCAACCGAAGAATCCAACGACCAAGGCGGCCAGACAAGTTCTTGAGTGCCGAGAGCCAGCACAAGGCGTGATGGGCCGTGACCACAGTGAAGTGGCGGCCGTGAAGATAAGGACGAAACTTCTGTACAGACCATACAACGGGTAGGCATTCCTGCTCGGTGATGGTATAGTTTTTTTCGGCGTTTGTGAGTACACGGCTTGCATAGGCGATGACCCTCTCACGTGAAGATTCGTCTCGCTGTAGAAGAATACCACCAATGCCTCGACCACTGGCGTCCGTATGCAGGAGCGTGGGCGCGTTTTCGTCGAAGTGGCAAAGGACTGGTTCGGATGTGAGGGCACGCTTGAGATGGTCAAACGCCGATTCACATTCGGCAGACCACACAAAGGGCACGTTGGCTCCGAGCAACTTGTGCAATGGGGAAGCGATTGATGCGAAGTCTCGAATGAATCGGCGAAAATAGGATGCCAGGCCTAGAAAACTACGCAAATCTTTGGCTTTTTTCGGGATGCGGGAAGTGTAGGACAGCAGAGATCTTGTCAGGATCAGGGCGAATTCCATCCTTGCTCACGACTTGGCCCAACACTTTAATTGTCTTGCTCGCAAAGCGACACTTTTTGGTGTTCAGTTGAAGGCTTGCTTTAGCAAGACACGTGAGAACTTCGTCGAGACGTTGCAAGTGCTCAGGAAAGGTTGACGAGAAAATTACGATGTCGTCCAAATAACACAAGCAAGTCTTCCATTTAAGGCCTCGCAGAACGGTGTCAATCATGCGCTCGAATGTTGCTGGAGCATTGCAAAGGCCGAATGGTATGACTTTGAATTCGTAAAGCCCATCTGGCGTTGAAAACGCTGTCTTTTCTTTATCGTCCTCATGCATAGGTATCTGCCAATATCCGGAACACAGATCTAGACTCGAGAAGTACTCGGCCCCCTGCAGCGAGTCCAAGGCATCGTCGATGCGCGGCATTGGGTAGACATCCTTGCGCGTGATCTTACTAAGCGCTCGGTAGTCGACACAGAAGCGCACGGAGCCGTCCTTTTTTCTTACCAAAACAACAGGGGATGACCAAGGACTCGCCGAAGGACGTATGATCTTCCGTTGCAGCATATCGGTGACGTTTTCTTCAATGACCTTCCGCTCTGCTGGTGAGACTCAGTATGGTCGACGGCGTACGATAGAAGTGCCGTCAGTCTCTATGCGATGCGTGATCAAGGACGTCTGTCACAAGGAGGAGGTATGGGCATCAAACAAGGCCTCATGCTTTTGCAGTAAAGCGAGCAACTCATCCGACTGCGCAGAGGTAAGGTCGGGGCTGATTGTCGGAACAAGAGCAGAGATAGATGAGGAACATCCAACAGAGGGAAGTTCAAAGGACGCCGGCAGGAGCGGAACAACAGAGGGAGGCTCCGATTCAGTCACGAAAGCCAATGTGGTGCCTTTGGGAATGAGAATTTTCGCGGGTGTTTGGTTTGTAGCGCAGAGAAATCCAGAGCCATTGTGAAACCGCACCAGCCCTGAAGCAATGGCAATCCCTCTTGAGAGACAGCGTGTAGTAGGTAGGACAAGCACGTCACCACGGTCAATCACGTCACACACGATTGTAACAATTCGCTGATGACCAGGGGGCAGCTCGGTATCTTCTGCAGCAGTCAAGTGAAGTGGCGAATCTTCCGTATGAACCGCATAGCCGGTCTTCGTTATGTGAATAACACGTTCTCGACAGCATATGGAAGCGGATGCCGTAGAAAGAAAAATCCCATCCTAAGATGAGCTGGTGGGCACACGAACTTAGCACGGCGAACTGTACGTAATGAAGAAGTCCATCAATGAAAACACGAGCGGTGCACATGGCGGATGGTCTAATAGCGTCCCCTTGAGCAGCGAGCAGTGTAGGACCATCATAAGGGGTGGTGACTTTCCTGAGACGGGAACATAAAGAATGATGAATTACAGACAAACAAGCACCCGTGTCTATCAAGGCGTCCACGCGTATACCTTCCACTAAAACCAACACCATATTATACGGACGCACTGGAGGAATTTCTGTCCTGTTGCTCGATGCAGCTTTTCCTCCAAAAGCTGCACAATTTAGTTTTCCGAGCGACGGTCGCGGAATTACGAGACAGGTCGAAGTGGTGACGTAGAGCGGCGAAGGGGCGACGTGGAGCGGCGAAGGGGCGTTAGCGAGCGCTGTCTAATAGGGTGGTGAGTAGGGGCCACCTCGGATATCATAGTTGGCGATGGAGAGCGACCTGGACGCGGAGCGTAGGAACGGCTTTGGAAAGGTGCTCCAGCAGGAGTGTCATCCCGTTCGTGTACGTCGTATCCACGACGCTCGTCCTGCTGACGCTTCCGGCAAAAGCGTGCAATGTGTCCACGATATCCGCAGTAGTAGCAGACTGGACGAGCCGATCACCGTGGTGGGTGAAAGGGGTGACTAGGGGCACTGGGTGTCATCGAAGCCAGGTGGGCAGGCATAGGGTGGGCAGGCATCGATTGAACGACGCCTGGTGAACCAGCGGCGGCGTACGTTGGCTGGGGGTCGAGGGGCCAGAGAGTCGGCATATGCTGGACCAGCCATGGACGCCAACTCTTCTTTGATGACGTCGCGGAGAAGAGTGCCGGAGGCGTGAGGTGAAGTCGGGGTTACTGACAGGCCAAAGGACTGTAACTCTTCTCGGATAATAACCCGAATCACTGCACGCAACGAGGTATCGGCAGTGGTGATGTTTTCGGAGCCGTCCGGCTGCAAACATTGCGACTCAAGTTCCTCAAGGCGTTGGCAAGTGGTGACAACTTCGGCGACTGTTGTTGGGTTCTGGATGGCCAACGCGTTGAAGGCGACATTGCCGATGCCTTTAAGTAGATGGCGAACCCTGTCTGCTTCGGTCATGGTGGTGTTTACACGGCGACAAAGGGCAAGCACATCGTCTATGTATGAGGTGTAAGACTCGCCTGGTTGTTGCTTGCGAGCGTTCAGTGTCTTCTTTGCGAGCAGCTGGAGTGCCGAAAATTTGGCTAAGCTGCTGCTTGAACCTGGTCCAGTCCATGAAATCAGTCTCATGATTGAAAAACCATGTTTTCGCGACGCCGGTGAGATAGAACGAGACACGGCGAAGTTTGGCCGAATCGTCCCAGTTGTTAGTCGAACTCACTCGGTTGTAGTTGTCGAGCCAATCCTCCACGTCTTCGCCTCGAAGTCCAGCGAACATGGGGAGATCGCGCTGGTGCCCACTAATGATCCAGGGCGGATAGGCCGCGGCAGTCGGGGCTGTTGAGGTAGACGCAGAAGCGCCGGTGGGGGTCGTCCTGAGGCATGTCACTGGACACCTGGCGTAGACGGCGACCTGAGCGGAGCTCCAGGAGGTAGAGCGGGCGGGGAGAGGACGGATGATCGTTGAGCAACCTCCAATATAACGCGGTAAAAGAGTATAATAACAACCAGGCGTCCCAAAATGTGAATTGTGTAACCAGGCGTCACACAATATGAATTGCATTACGAGTGGGTCGTTGAATGCTTCCAACCTATTACAAAAGGCTCAACCATAATTCTTCATCGTCATCAGCCACCGAATCAATTAATGGAGTAGTGGCTAACTTGCAAGCGGGTTCTAGAAATGGCGCTCTTCCAGCTTTCGCTGTGAATGTGCTGCGCTTTCCGCGCAGGCTTGGCGTTTTTAACGCGATAGCGTTAAAGATCTCATTTCGCAGAAATTCCGGCGTCGGCGTCGTCGGTTGTGAGCTAAAAATCGAGAAAGATGCAAACAAAATAAATAATAAAAATTTCAGGGTCTGAGTGAGGATCGAACCCAGGCCGTCTGCGTGGCAAGCACGTGTTCTACGACACAGCCATGCCTCTGCTTGGAATCGTAGTGAAAATAACTTCCTATGTTTGGAAATGCAGTGAAAATGGCTCCTGCTTCGCAAACGCAAGCGTCCTTTATATAGGCGTCGCAATATAACGTGTAATATCCCAGTAATATTGCGTGGTGCAAGCCTACATTGCCATCGGGCGTCAGAGCATTTGACTATAATAACGACTTCGTAGTTTAAAGCCGGCCACCCATTACAAAAGGCACACACCTTACTGCGCGTATTTCCTTAACACCACGTAGCGGGTACATAGCAAGTATGCACTAAGTGGTTGAAGTACGCACTCGGGACAGGATATCACTATCGCGTTCAACTCTGAGAGGCGAAAATTAAGGGTCCCACAATTTTTTTTCTTTTTTTATCACTTTTTATGTACGCAGTCTCTTCCTTTTTTTTTCAATACCGCCGTCCTTGGCAGCCAGTGTTAACCATGTTGAACGTCGAAAAACACTGACCATGTAGGAAAGGAAAAACACAAACATCCATGAGTCACATTCTGCGAAAACTCAGCTTTCTGGCGCACATATAAACAACAGAAATTAAGACGAATGCAGCACAACACTGCAAATGACGTCTAATGTTGGCTGTGGTTATTTCTGATCGATTACGTATGATACGTAATCACTCCTCTGTCGTACACTGCACCTTATTCTGCGGTTGTGTGCTAATGTTTGAGCTCATTTGAAACAGCGCAAAAGACGAAACACACAGAAAGACTTGGCAACATGTGCGCTGAGTGACATTTTAGTGCTTTATTCAAACGAAACAGAAACAAAAGGGGAAAACAGAAGGGGAAACAGAAATAAGGGGGAAGAACAAAACGTGCGCACGCAACCTATGAAGATTACAAAATGACTACACTTCTGACATCATTACGTCTTATCCAAGCAACTTAACTCGCAATCAAGTGACGCAATGGATGGTGTAGCCATTTTTTGCATATAGCGAAGACTTCAGCTGTCTCCGCAATGCGAGAATCCGTGTGTTCGTTGCGTTCCTTGATTGCGATTTGACTTACTTGGATAACACGTAAAGATGTTACAAGTGTAGTCTTGTTGACATGTGCATAGCTTGGGCGCGCATGTTTTGTTCTTCCTTATCCCCTTCTTTCTTCTGTATCGTTTGAATGAAGCACTCCGTTGTCAGTCAGCGCTCGTGCATATGTACTGTAGTAGTGTGTTTGTGCCTATTGGCTCGTGTTTGTGAATAAGAAACATAATTTGAAATCTCCATCCTGAAATAATTATGCAGGTGTTCCTAAAGAAATTTTAAACGTGCCTGTTTGTCTCGTACTTCTAGCGTAGGAAGTCCGGAAATATCTAGAAGGTTAGTGGGTGAGTCTTCAAGTTTAAATTTGTTGTGAATGACTCATATGGCCTTGCTTTGTACTGCTTCTATTTACTTTATGTTAGTGCGGGTGTGAGGAAACAAGAATTTATTTCCGTATTCGGGGATCGGCCGGACGAATGTTTTGTAAGCTGGGAAACTTGCTGACAAGGTGGCCATTTGAAGTGATCTGCAAAGAAAAAAAATAATTTTTGCGTGGCAGACGAAATATTGTGATTAATGTGCTCGTCCCACCTTAAGTCGGACGTTATCTTTAAGCGAACGTATTTATGTTTGTTTACTCTTGTCAAAGCTGCGCCCTTTATAGTGTAGTGAAAGTTTAAGGCTCCCTTTTCCGCGTTATCTTCAAACAAGCTGATTTTTAAAAAAATTGATTGTCATTGGCCAGTCTGAGCACCATTCGGTGTGAGCATGAAGTAGTAATAGTAATAGCGTAAAACCAAGGCAGGCCCTCCAGCCGGAGCGTTGGAAGAATAAATAAACGTACTCGAACGTTCGTCCGTCCTTTCGCAACGTATACACCGGATGTATCCGTAGAGACACTTTTCGATATGTGTACGTGCGTGTGTTGTGCGTGTGTGTGTTTGTGTGTACGTGCATGTCTCTGTGTGTGTGTGTGTTTGTGCAATACGGCGCGCAAGCGGGCATGTCACAGGATTTCCTTTGTATTTCGCTGGCATCTGTAGTCAGCAAAAAATCACTAATACTTAACAGATACGAAGTTAGAAACTATCTGAGGGACGTGTTGAAGCCCATCTATATTTTTCCCCATAGAATTTTTGTCTAGCTTCGTTGCTTTAAAGTTAGTTAATATAACATGCCTAAATGGGCGATTAACCACAAAACAAAAAAAAGTGGGATCTACTGTAGAGGATAGTAAAAAACATGTATTTGCTACCACCGTCATACAGTGCGACAGCATCTTTTTTTTTTTTTTCAACCCTGGCTAAGGGTAGCTGGGGCTCCCTCTATATATAACAAAGGTTTGTTAATTCGATCTTCCAAAAACTAGCATGGGACATACAAATACACGCTGTTTTGGAAAGTTTAGAATCTACGAACAATATTGCATCAAATATTCTATTCGCCCCGAGATCTTTAAGACGCGTTATCTCGCGTATAACATGATCGCGGGGACTTAGGTGCCGCTCTGCGCGCGTGCGCTCAGTACGTGAAGCATTTTCAAAGATCTATCTATCTATCTATCTATCTATCTATCTATCTATCTATCTATCTATCTATCTATCTATCTATCTATCTATCTATCTATCTATCTATCTATCTATCTATCTATCTATGTAGCGGCGTACGTCTGGGTACTCTCGTGTTTTCTCGTTAACTTGACACATACCAAAATTGGCGGGGAGGGCATTAGTTTATGGCGAACACGGTGAACCGATGAGGTGCACACGATGAAGACGATGAAGTGCAACTCCGTTTTCCAAGCCGCCCTACACGTTGGACACTGGGAATATGGGCGGCTATGTACCCGTGTCGTAAACCCTGCAACATTTGGTGTTCATATACTCGTCGCACCTTTCGCACCGAGTTTTCTTTCCCCGAGGCAAGTGAGAGTGCCTTGTCTATTGGTAGTTGGGGCAACATTATTGCTTGTATGGCAAACGTCCTTGGGTCTGAGTAGTGGAGCGGTTTAATTTTTCGCGGGACCGCTTGCATCTGTGTTTCTTGATGTAACCTTTTGCAATCAATATCCAAAATGATAGGTACATAGCGTTCCCATTTTTGTCTGATGCAATTGTATTGCGTTTTCTGTGGATGCGTCTACAAGGTTGGCAAAATGAGAAGAGTAGCACTTTTTTCGTCTTATTGACTCTATTTACCCATATGCCATTGCTAAGAGCAGTGCGCCACCTTCTGTGAAATATTCGTGGTGCACACCAGTAAACAAGGAAGAAAAAGAACGAAGACAGGAGAGGGCACCAGACATGTGGGACACTAGTGCAGACTGGCGTCCTGTCTCGTATTCTTTCGTGTTTTTTCCCGCTTTCTTCTCAGTTGCACCACAAATATTTCGTTAACTAGGCACCAACTCGTCCAACGTCACACTCTGCTAAAGCGCCTTCGATGATTACAACCTCGCCAATCCGTGCTGGCTAAACTATGCCATGGCTACCTGATCGTCCTCTAACTGTTATCCTCTTCCCTAACTGCCCTTCCTAACCCAATTCCTTCAAAAAAGGCGCGTTTTCTTGCATATATTCTCTTGATTTACCTGCATACAGCATGCGAGGTAGGACTGGATGCTATCCCACTTCGTGCTTCAAGGGTTTACCTAGACGATAGTGTCTTCAACACAATTGTGCTCGGAGTGCCCTTATGACTGCCAATGCAATAAAAACAATGCGCGCGAACAAAGAAAAAAAAACGGAAAGAGAAACGGAAGCGTCATCGCTTATATTTGTGTCTGTTTGCACGCTCCACTTTTTCCAACGATGAATCCCTACCAAATAGTAGCGCATATTTTGCTATTTATAACAGTAATTACTTGCTCACTATATTCACGTGTAAACCGTATCCACTTCCACAGACATGAGCCTTTTTCAGACCAGGCTGAAGGTGAATCTCATGAATTACCGTTGTTTCCAAGCCTTCGTGTGCTTTATATGGTGCCAATACCAACGTGAGTATCTATTTACCCTTCCTTTGCTAAGTGTACACGCATGATTGTAGTCGCTACACTTATACACCTTTTAGAATAATGACGCTACAATATATAAGTCGCCTCCCCTTATACCAACAGGTGATTCGGATAATTCATAAAGCGGAATGTGAGTGAACCATGATTTTTCGAAATTCTGAGTATGCCAATGGCAGGGCCCTCTTAGCATTTCCTCCACAGCTCTCGCTTCCGAAACTTTTCAGCTAGAGACGGCGTTTAGAATTCTGTTTTGGGGGTTCGCACCTCCAGATAAGAGTCGGTGATGCATAGCCGCTACTCTGGAAGGTCGCCTTACATGTGCGGCATGCCAATCACTTATTCCGGTTCAGTTGCTCATTCTTTGACAGAGGAACGCATGACTCTCGTGGAACGAAACAGCACATGCGCCATCTACAAGAGAGTCGTTCACGTGGCATTCTTTTTCTCATCTGGTTAAAGTTCACTGACTTTTATTTCCACTGTGCTGAGTTTTCTTGGTCGTTACACTCTGCCTCCACATTACTTCCAACGTTTCTGCGGTATGTTTTTCTGCATTCATGGTAACATGCTCTTGGCTACCATTGCCGATTTCCGCTGCGCTCGGCGCTCGCGTTTCTCCATTCACCACTCTGAATATTACAGCGAAAGTTACGAGATCCAGTGGCGTAGCCAAGGGGGGGGGGTTGGGAGGGTTCAAACCCTCCCGAAATTTTTCAGTTTTGCTTGCGTATATATGCACGCACACTTACAAACGCACGCACAAACATACATAAAGTATGGTTGAACAACCCCCCCCCCCCAAAAAAAAAAAAATTTTTGGCTACCCTACTGATGAGATCACAACAAGGACGCCGTAATTGTCCGCCGCCGTTGTCCGTAACCGCTATCACACAGATTAAAGGAGCAGTGACATCAAATTTCAAACTCGAGATGTGGCGTTCACTCGATTGCTTGGTATGTATGAGTTTCTTTTTTTAGTGAAGTATAAATTGCGTCTGTTACGCAGAAGTTATTCTATATGGAGTGCAAAGAGCGTGCAAAGGCTCAACGGCGCGTTCATGCCATGCAACATGGACACTACTTTGACGTGTTCAGCGAGGTCCTAGGCCACGACTCAGGCGCTGAGTGACGACGCGCGAGCAACGCTGACGTCGGCAAGTTCAGTGTTGTCATCGTGGTGCCTACTTGTAGTACCGCCCGGCGGCGACGCCAGGCTGCCTGGCAACGGCGTCGCTTGTTTTGTTTTGCTTGATTCGTGCAGCGCGTTCGTGTGAAGCCTGTGTTTTCGTTGTGCCGCTTCGGGTGATCTGTCGTGGAGTTATGAGCACGAATGTGATTATTGGAAGCTACGATCTCCATCGCATTACGTGCCAGCATGCCGTGGAACCGTTGTGCGCTGCAATCGTGCTCTTCGAATAGAAGAAAAAGCGAAAAGTTTGGTGCATCATTGCGAAACGCTACCCCCACAACGCGCTCACGGAATCAAAACGCCAGGCCTCCGCGTTTCACTTTTTTTCTTGTCGCGTTTCACTATGTGAGCAGTTACCCTACAATTGACACACATGACGACATTCACTAACTTACCAGTTATTATGACACATTGGTTATGCTTAGGTAGACGGAAAAAAAATTGACGGCAGATCCACGAGGTGAATGATGATGAGATTGGGCGAAGCTCCTAATAATAATATCTGGGGTTTTACGTCCCAAAACCACGATATGATTATGAGAGACGCCGTAGTGGAGGGCTCCGGAAATTTTGACCATCTGGTGTTCTTTAACGTGCACTGACATCGCACAATACACGGGCCTCTACCATTTCGCCTCCATCGAAATGCGACCGCCGCGGCCGGGATCGGACCCGCGACCTTCGGGTCAGCAGCCGAGCACCGTAGCCACTGTTCCACCGAGGCGGAAGAGGGCGAAGCTCCTGGAAGTAATCATCGGTTAAACCGTGAAATTTCTTCCGTTAATTCGCCCGATAAAATTGACGTGAAACGATTGAATAAAAGTTTTATCAAACTTTTATTGCTGGTTTCCGTTGTCCTTTCATTATGACCGCTTTGTGGTCGGTGAAATGTAAGCTAAGTGGTTCTTGCATACGAGCACACACCGACGGCAACGAGCATCGTCAACTACAAACCTGTATCGCGATATGGTTTCGATTATAAAACCATTGCTTTAGAAAACACCTGGCGTCTTTCGTTAAGCAGCTGGTGTCTTTTCGTTTTGCTTTAGAAACATCTGGCGTCTTTTCGTTTTGCTTTTAGAAAACATCTGGCGTCTTTCGTTGGTTTATTTCATCAATCAACGGCGTTTTGAACAAAATTTTTATTGTTTAATCACGCACAGGAGAAATCTCACCAGGCACTACCTTGGAGGTAAACAATGGCTGCTACTGGGAATGAGAGACATCAGAAGTCGGCTTTTAATACTTCTACTTCTACTAACGTTTCCTGCTGGAACATGCCAATGGCTGCTAATGGGGAATGAGAGACAGAAGAATTCGGCTTTTAGTTAACGCGCACGCTGCGAATTTTTTATTGTTCAACAACGCACAGGAGAAATCTCCCACCGGCACCACCTTGGAGGTCAAAACGTAAGACTGGTTACGCACTACGACTACGACGAGGGACGAACGGGTGCCGCTTTAAGGAGCTTCGCCCCTAAAACGACAATTACCGATCAAAGTGCATTAGTACAGAACGTATGGTTCAGCGAAATATCATTTCAGACAAGTAACACGCACGCATTGCTCATATGCGTAGTTGTGACACGTCTTGCCAACCAGCATGACCCAAACACGCGTCTCCAGTTGCCTCATCGTTGCTGCTTGGTCGGGCGTCGATATCAGAATCACTACTCTGAAGAGGATCGAACCGTAAATGATTCGCCACGTCTCGAAGCGCAGTGATTCCATATTCCTAGTGTTTTCATCGTCGCTTGTGGACGCTCTTGACGGCGGCGACGACGATGGGGGTGGCGAAGACATGCCTACACGTGCGCGCCGAGCAGACGAAATGTCAGCTGAAACTAGCGTCATCATTTCGTGTGGCCACGTGATCAGATGGGGCGTGACCACGGGAGGTGACCGCTTGGCAGCGCTGACAGCGCTGAAAATTGGCGGGCTTTGCTCCCGTTTTAATTTGCGTTCGACATTGGTCATACTAATCATTATTACATATATTAATTCGTCCCTCTGTTGCATTGCCAGTACCGAAACATTACTAGGGGATCGATAACTACACGTTGACGCAAAGAACGTGACATGCGTAACGTTGATGTCACTGCTCCTTTAAGAAAAAAAAAAATGAACTATCCAGGATGGAACGGGGTTCGCACCTAACTCCGCTCCGTGCCAGCCCGGACGTCTACCACTGACCCATGCCGGTGCTTGAAACTCCTGCGCACAAAAATCCTATACAAGCGTTATGTTGGGAAGGAATCGCGATAACATACGCAATATAACGTGGTAGAAGAGCAAAATAACAACAAGGCGTCACAGAATGCGAATTGTGTAACCAGACGTCACAAAATATGAACTGCATTACGAGTAGGTCGTTAAATGCTTCCAAACCATTACAAAAGGCTCAGCCATAATTCTTCATCGTCATCAGCTACCGAATAAATTAATGGAGTAGAGGGTACCTTGCAAGCAGGTTCTAGAAATCGCGCTCTTCAAGCTTTCTCTGTGATTGTGCTGCGCTTTCCGCCCGGGTTTGGCGTTTCTTTTAGGAGGGAAGCTCCTTAGGCTTGCACGATGTCCGTTGTCGCCGTCGTCGTCGTAGCTCCCCGTGGGAACATTGCGGCGCCGCTCTGAGACCCTCTCTCAGCAAGCGTATCGATCGAGGTCATGACGTCGTGCGTAGAGCCGTTCGTAGGGCACCCAGAGTGCGCATACCGACCGCGCACAGGTGTTGCACTGCGGCGGCGCCGCTTCGAAACCCCTCTCCGAGGAAGCGCACGATGTCATGCGCAGAACCGTGCGCAGAGCGCCTACCGACCGCGCGCAAGTGTTGCGCCGGCGCCGCGCCGCTCGTACCTAGAGCGCGCATACAAGCCGTGTACAGCGCGCTGCATTGCTCGCAAGACTCTCGTACTTAGACCGGGCAGCGCTAGGGCATCGATCAATGGCGCTATTACTAGTAAAATAAAATGACGTAGACTGGTTTCTAAGGAGCTTCGCTCCATCATCAGCATTCATTTCGTGGATCTGCAGTAAATTTTTTCCTCTATTTTTTTCTTTGTCATCCGTTAGTACGCATTTTCTTAACGTCATACCCCTCACGAAAATACCTCCGTGAAGTCTAGATGGATACTGACATAAAACACTTTCGTGGTAAAATATTGAAAACGCGCCATAAAGAAACGCTTAAGGTCAACGCAGCAAATAAACGCCGCAAACGACCCCACGTTACAAACTCAAAATAACTATTGGGAAGGCTAGATCGGTGACTGGAGCTCACCGTAGACCGTTATGGTCAGGCAAGTTCAAGCAAAGCACCAAAACTTTAAATATTTGTGCCTTTTGTTCCACAGAGTGGGCTGCGACATCGTTGTAACATTTCTTTCCACGTTCTTTGTTGCAAAAGTTAGTATTTTGCAAATAAATACATAGTACATACCAATTATATACGTAGCCTCGACACCAAAAGACATATTAAGGCGAAAGCCTTTAATGTCTCATGCTCACGTCCGTCCGTCCATCCATCCGTCCGTGCCCTGGCACTTTAATGTTGAAAGATGTTGCTGGTAGATATGGTGTCCCAGTGATGCTCTCTGGCCCCACGCGGTTGAGCGGTTGATGTGCGTGCATTGGACGAAAGAAGCCACTGTGTTACAAAAGGCAAGTCTAAATCTTTGTGGTGTCGCTGAAAAAATGATGTCGTTTGGGAACACCAGAAATCATTCGAAAAGGGCACTCAATCGGACTTGGCCCTTCATTGTAAAGGGTGTGATTGTGGCCCGGTGCTTCATCACATTAAGATTTTTGGCAGAAGTGGCGACAAATCGGCGTGTGACTTACCTACTTGAAGCATCTCTGCATCATTTGGCGCCCGACACATACGGGTGTTCCCGGAAATGAACGGGCCGACCGACTCGCTCGCGCAAGAACATACCGAGCGACGGACGCGCCTGTAGACGACACCATAGCCCCTGACGACGACGAGCGACCAAGCGGTCGAGCTGACATTCTCGAAGCTCAACGGCTGGAGCGACGCACTACGGCACCACCTCACCCGAAATTGAACAGAGCACAATCGAGAGACTGGCGCCGTCTACAGACGAACACGTACCCCAACCTACACACACTCTAAAATACACCCCTCCGAATATCGCGATGAGTGCCCGTGGTGCGGAGGGATACCAACACTGACAGACATTACATACAGCTGTCCCTCGCGCCCTGTTGCGGCAAACTCCGCACTCATAACACCACACACGTTACCACATTGGTCGTGGGAGGCGCGACTCTCGGATCAGGCCTTGGGAAGCGAACTGGCAACCCTGGACCAGGCCCGGCGAGCCGCTATAGCCAGTGGAGCTCTGCACGAAGGGCCCACCCACTTCAGTTACTAATAGGAGGTACTAATAAACGTTTAATCTCTCTCTCTCTATCTCATAACCAGGAAACGCAAAGCATGCAGTAGTGGCAGCTGTGTGGCATCACGTATAAAGGAGCAAGCTTTTATCCAAGCTTTTTTATACTGTCATATATGTAATACGAAACGCTAAGGTGATCTAATCTATGAGATAGAGTATATGCACATGAGCTTCGTATTTTGGCTTAGTTTTTTTTTTTTTTTTGATGACGTGAAGAGATCCTTACTTTGCCATGTGAGCACGGAGAGTTTATATTTCAGCCGGGCTCTATCGAATGAAGAGTTGTTAATCCAGCCGCTTTCCTGGTTTGACCTTTTGCTGTGATCGCTTTGGCTAGGTAGACATTTCCCGAATGCAATGAACCAACTAGCCCAAAAGCGTGTTATACGTGTAGCCCAACAACGTGTAGCCCCGCAACGTGTGCGCACGCTTCTTGATGAACCTTCTTCAATGTGTTTTAACCTAACAGGCAGAGATTTTTTTTTTCTGTTGGCCGATCATGGTTGTTCATAAAACATGCCGAAGTTCACTCATAACATGACGCTCATGTATGCATAGATATTTTAAATGCATCTAAATGACCATTATTTCTTTATCTTACAAATAGTGTGATTTGCATTCTTTGTAATTTTTTTGTTTCAATTTTCAGACACGTCTGTCAGTAATGCGGCCGTAAGTTACGAATATCAGCCCTGGATTACATCTGACGACACAGCAGGTAAACAAAGGCTTCGAAAGCTTTAAATATATGCCCATGTCGCATGCAAGTTTTGTAACGACATTATTTTCTGCTTGTAAAAATATGTGTTGAAATCTTTTAATCAAGTGTATTTCTTGTGACGAATTAAGATTCCAGCATGTAAATAACGTTTGAATTGATGCAGGTATGTTTATATGTTTATAGTTGCTTCTGCTTTTTTTGCTCTTTGATGTCCCTTGAACGTTGTTCTTATGCGTCGTATCTGGCCCAGGAAGAAGGTATTAGGTTTGCCTTAAACTACAGGCTTGAATTTCTGTGAACTAACCTATCTTTAGGTTTTAAATTGTAGCAGTGGGATATATTTGGTAATCAAATACAAGCCATTCTACGGCATGTATTGCTAGCTAATATTAGATAGTATTTCGCTGTTACTATACCAGGGCCATTCATTTTAAGATCCGATTGGTAGTGAAATAAGAACTAGAACAGAAATTAAAAGTGCTGTACTTGCATAATTTACGCACGCATACGAGCTACTTCCCTACCTAGTCGTCATTTTGTTTGGGACATTTGTCTTAGTGTGGCACCACCTTTCTTATACCCTCCTAGCAGCCGCCCATGTTTAGTCGTAAGTGTTATGCCGCATTACTTCCCTTGACCGCTCACACATGGCGGCACTACACCGACCCGGCCAGCCTAGCCCCTGTATAACCCTTAAAAGCCCGTAGGGAACATATTGCCCACCAAGTTTAAACATCTTTATCACGAATACTCCCAAGTCCTTCGCCCTGAGATGTTTGCTATATCTGAAGTGAAGTTTGAGAACCAACTGGACAAAATTTTAGCGACCCCAACACAAGCAGCTACGAAGTGCCTCAGTTTCGGTGGGAGCCACCGACACTTTTCTCTCTCAGCGGGAGTTCGTCCCGCGGGTTTCCACCAGCTACGATAATTAGTTGATCAATGTATTTACCGCAGTGAGAGGGGTCAGTAAATGCATTTATTGAATGCCTCAAAGGTAGGACTATCATGGGGTTCACTTTTGGAGCCTAATGTAACCAGGTATTGAAGTTATTGACATTTGAATTGTAGTTATGCAGTGGGAATATACTTCCCTATGGGCCTTCCCCGATGCCAATCCACAGGGCGCGATTTTCTATTTCTGTAAAAGAAAACGCACTCGGCAGTTGAAGAAGCACTAGATTGGCACTTTTCTTTACCTGATGCTATAACAAATTTTCGTGACAGCGAGGAAGATGCTGATGAGGATGAGCCATTCTGCATAATTGCTTGCTTGAATGGTGATGCAAAATTCATTGACCATACGAATGCAAAGCAAGGCGTTGGCTCCTGGGACAATGTTTGAAGGGACACTGTTGAAAATAAAAGGCAGCAACACACTTGCCCTGAAGGCCTACCAAGGTGACCGAAAAAAACTTTAGTTGTACCAGACCAGGTGGCGCTTTCACCTGTACTACATTTTCCTAGAGGACCATGAACCTTCAAACGTTGCTGGTGTCGTTTAGGTGAACAAAATGACGAGAGGTCGAAGATTGTTTGCTCTACCTGCAATGTTCACGTTCATGCCATACCATTCGTTCAAAAGTTCCGCCACTGGTGTGGTTCTGCCAAAGGCCCATAGGGAAGTATATTCCCTCCCTAATAATCTTAATTTAGCGTTTTATACGGAAACTTTTGACGTTGCATTGTGTTCATTGGATAATAAATACGTTTTCAAAGAATCTTGCATCAGTATTCACAATAGATACCTTATGGGCGTTTAAGGGATAAGAGAGCACCGTACCAGGGAGAATATCTGAGAGATATAAGGCGCGTTTGTGGTGTTTTGTGCACCCACCTCGGTAACTTAGTCGTTAGTGCGCCGCGCGCTTGTCGTCGTGGACCGAGAGATCATAGGCTCAAACACTCTGTGCCTCTGTCAGTCACTTGTCTCGCAGTGTGCCCGCTACAAGAGTACTTAAAGGTGCACACGGTTGATTTCAAACCCACTAGTACACTTTCCAGCTCAGGCTTGCTTTTACCAACGCCTTGGCATACTGTTCCATTGAGCACTTGATCTTACACCAACTATCATCATCATCATCAGCCTGACTACGCCCACTGCAGTGCAAGGGCCTCTCCCATGTTCCGCCAATCAACCCGGTCCTGTGCTTTCTGCTGCCACGTTATACCTTCAAACTTCTTAATCTCATCTGCCCACCTAATTTTCTGTAACCCCCCTCACGCGTTTGCCTTCTCATGAAATCGACTCAGTTACCCTTAATGACCAGCGGTTATCCTGCCGACGTGCTACGTGCCCAGCCCATGTCCATTTCTTCTTCTTGATTTCAACTATGATATCCTTAACCCCCGTTTGTTCCCTGACCCACTTTGCTCTCTTCCTGTCTCTTAAGGTTACACCTTAAAATTACACCTTCCACATGAATAGACCAATTACCAACTATACGTTCTATTAACTGTACGAAGCCGATGTGCATTAGGATCACATAGTGCTTGGCCAAACTTTCGCACCAATATTCGCGACTCCGACTGAAAGCTCGCGTCAAAGTGGGCATGCTCTACGAAAACCATCGAAGATCGTCGTTCAAGCTAAATAGGCTGTCACATGGCGGCGTGCTGAGGAGCCGCTGCCCATTTCTTTAGCTGTTGCGAAGCCGCCACACAAAATCCTGAAAAGAAATCAAAATATAGGTAAAGAGTTTTATTCGAGCATCTGACGTCATCGAGTTTAAGAAGCTTGAACTCTTCATTTTCTCATTTCACGAAATAAGCAGACGATGCACAACCGGTAACGACATGTATTAGGAACTTGCGCACTAGGAAAAGCTTAGTCACGCTTTTCAAACCTAAAACAGTTCAACCCAACTTTTTCTCCAAGGTGAGTAAACCATTTTTACAGTAACAAATAATCAATCACTCAATCAGTGTTTGTTCAATCAAATTATTGCAAAGATATTTGTTGCAAAAATATATGGACTATGACTAGTTCAGCGGCGGGACCAGGGAGTGGTACACCGACTCCCAATTGAATTTTGGTTTGCCATGGCATACAAGGCACAAAATGACACTTGACCACATTCGCCTACCCGGGCCCCACTTCGGATCAAGCAGGTGAGCCCCCCCCCCCCCCAACCCACCGAAAAAAATTCTGCCTACGCCCCTGGGCTGGTGAGTTGTCAATTCTGTTATACGAATATTCTGTACACAGGTAATGGAGAAAGCTGCTGAATGCAACAAACCCGTTTACTTAGCCTCCATAGACTACGAAAAGGCATTCGACTCAGTAGAGATATCTGTAGTTTTAAAAGCATTAAATTGACAATGAGTATCGAAATATTATGTCAATCCCTTAGCCGAGATTTACAAGCACTCCACAGCTACGTTCATTTTTCACAACAATAGCGATAAAATAGCGATCAACAAAGTAGTAGGACAACGAGATACTATATCCCCAATGTTGTTCACCGCGAGCTTGGATGAAGTGTTTAAACTGCTAGACCGGGAGGAAACAGCAATCAAGGTTGACAGAGGATGGCGTAAATACCTACGATTTGCAGACGACATCGCGCACTTAAGTAACGATAATAGCGAACAGAAAAAAATGATTCAGGAATTAAACCGAGAAAGTATTCAGGTAGGCCTCAAAATGAATATGGAAATCAAAGATAATGTAGAATGGCCTGGCGAAAGAGAACAAATTTAAGATCGAGAACCATACATTGGAGTGTATGCAAGAATATGTATACCTAGGACAACTACTCACGGGAGAACCCAATCACAAAAAAGAAATTCAACAAATACAAATGGGCTGGAGCGCATTTGGCAGACACTCCCAAATAATGTCAGGAAATCTGCGCTCTTATTAAAGTGAAAACTCTACAACAACTGTATACTGCCAATTCTGACATATGGGGCTCAAACATGGAGAATAACAAAACTGGAGAAAAAATTGAGGACCACGCAGCGTGCAAGAGAACGCAAAATGATAGGAGTGACATTAAGAGATCAGAGGACGGCAGAATGGGTAAGGGAACAGATAGGAGTTGCAGACATCCTAGCTGACATCAAGCGATAGAATTCGATATGGGCTGGCCACGTAATGCATAGAACAGACAACTGGTGGACAGTAGGAGCAACAGATTGGTTACCAAGAGAGGGAAAACGCAGTCGTGGAAGGTACTGACAGAGTTAGATGGATTGACGAAATTAGGAAGTTCGCAGGGATGAACTCGAATCAGCTCGCACAGGATAGGGCAAACTGGAGATCAATGGGAGAGGCCTACGTCGTGCAGTGGAATAACACAGGCTGAGGATGATGATGATGATAATTATGATGATGATTGAACCTTTCCTAATAACACGAAAGGTTCAATGGTATATTTTATCACACATTTAATCGTAAGTACACTTCCGATCGAAAGTGTGATATTTAATGGCATGCGGGCTCTTCCAAGAGCGAAGTGGGAAGCAAGCATTCCAATGAATTTGAGGATGCCGCGAGGTTTCATTATGTTTATTTTAAACGCGAAGCATTTATTAGCGAAATGCAGGCCATTTAAGCGTTTCTATCTATCTATCTATCTATCTATCTATCTATCTATCTATCTATCTATCTATCTATCTATCTATCTATCTATCTATCTATCTATCTATCTATCTATCTGTCTATCTATCCGCCTACGTCTGTGTGCTCCCGTGATCGCCTCTTTAGCCTGGCGTAGACCCAAATTGGTATGGGAGGGTAAGAAGGTGTAAAGAATATGGCTGTCTTGTCACGAGATGAATAACGGGAACATGCAGTCGCGTACGTCGTCATACCATTTTGTCCAGACACGTGTGGCACATAGCCATATGCCATGGGCCGCCGCATGCGGGTATGGGCCTCAAGTGACTGAGAGTTTATATCAAACCCAGCACGGCGCAGACAGACATTAGTGACTTCAATGTCAGGGCGCTATGAGAAAATGACATTGTCAGCGTTGACCCGACAAGTGCAAAGATAAAAAATTGGGGGACCCTAAAGCTTCGCCTTTAAGAGTTGAACGCGTTAGCGATATCCTGTACCTAGTGGGTACTTCAATCATTTAGTGCATACTATGTAATGGGTAGCATGCTTTAAACCTCGGGCAGTTATGAGCGGGAAATGTTTTCGAACTTGCTATGCAACCACTACGTGGTCTTAAGGGAATACGCGCCGTAACGTGTGTGCCTTTTGTAATGGGTGGCCGGCTTTGAACCACGATGTCATTATAATAATCACATATTCTGACGCCCGTGGCAATGTATGCCTGTACCACGCAATATTACTGCGATATTACATGCTGTATTGTGACGCTTGTATGCAGGACGCGTGTGTTTGTAAAGAATGAAAGTTACTTTCACTGCATTTCCAAGCAGAGGAAGTTATTTTAAATGTAGTTGGAAGCAGAAGCGTGGCTGTGGAATAGAACACATGCCTGCCACGCAGACTACCTTGTTTCGATCGTCACTCGGACCCGGAAATTTTTATTATTTTTTTATTTGCATGTTTCTCGATTTTTCGGTCACGGACAAGATAATTTTTTGCTCACTACCAGCGACGCCGTCGCCGACGCGGACACCGACACCGACGCCGGAATTTCTTCGAAACGAGCTCTTTAACGCTCTGGCGTTAAAAGCAGGATCTCAGCAGGAATAGAACCCAAGCGTTTTGCATGGCAATCAGGCGTCCTACCACAGAGCCACGCAAAGTCTTGAAACTGCTTTGGAAAAAGACACTAGGCAACCGTAAGGTCGGTGCAACTTCAATCGTAGTTACTGGCTATCTATTTTGATACCAAAGCAATGCACATTGAATATGCAAACCCATGATACAGACGTCATGTGTTGTTAACATCAATTGTGGTTGTAATGTAGACTCTACTTTTACAGCAGTCTAATAAGCATTACATTTTTATTCCTAGGTTCAGCAGGATATATTCCAGCGTTTCTCGACCGCTGGAGAATACGCTTACGAAAGTTTCGTGTGATATTAACATCATCACACCGTAAGCGCACTTCGTTTCGGTAATACTGGCCTCTATCCTCTAACATGGGCGCTGACGTTATGTAGGACCGTGAGTTACCCAGTGTACTCACCAGTAGACGCCAGCGTAGTGCACATTCCTGGTAAGCCCACGATGTGCACGTAACTACTGCACTTCGCTCAAAGCCAAAAAAAATGCAGCATAGACAATATCTTGTCGTCTGCTTTTCATGAAACTGATTCGCACGAGTTGTGGGATCCGCCGAATTTTCTTCGTAGTGGTACTGTCATTAGCGTTCACTCTGGTGTCATCGATGGGACATGACAGGCTTTTAGGTTGTTGGTCACGAATACGCAGGAAGACATATTGAAAAGATGACAAAACAAGATGCTTATAGACCCCACGGCAAAGCGCACTCTAATATCGCAACGGGTATCACCCGTTGGATATTAGGAAAAGGAGAAGACAGAACACTATGACGGAACAACAGTGCTTGGCAGTTGTTTCTGCGGTACACATATTTTGACCTCATATCTATGGACGCCCGTTCACTATCGTTACCGACCACCACGCTCTATGCTGGCTGGTGAATCTACGTGACCCAAGTGATCGACTGGCACGTTGCGCTTTTTGACCTCACGAGTACGACCTCATAATATTGTATAAGGCTGGACGTCGCCACGCAGATGTATACTCTCTCTCTCTCGCCTTCCTCTGAGTACGACGGAGTGTGACGAAGATAGTTTTGATGACTGTTTTGCCCCCCCTTCCTTCCAGATTCCCAGACTCGACGAATTTCATGGAAGAACACGAAACTGATATTACCTTGGAACCCGTTTTTGTCTCTGATCGCGTCCTCGAGCCACCGGCCGCCTTTATGTTCGCGACGGCCTGCTCTGCAAGACCAATTATTCGGTTAATGGCGCACGCTTCTTACTAGTTCTGTCACATAGTCTGCGATCGGACATACTGAGAGCCTTGCATGACAATGCGACCGCTGGCAATCTAGGGTGCAACATAACTTTGAACCGGATAGAGGAGCGTTTTTACTGATCCAGAATGCGAGACACAGTCAAACACTATGTTGCAAGTTGCGAACGGTGTAAACGCTGCAAGTACTCTTCGACTTCTACGCGGGGTCATCTCCAACCACTGCCATCACCTCGTCTACTATTTGAAAAAGTGGGAATCGATCTTTTGGGCCCACATCCATGATCATCTAACGACTATCTATGGGTGGCAGTATGCATCGACTACCTGATGCGTTACGCAGAAACGGCGGCCATACCATCTTCGACAGCTGCGTGCGCTGCAATGTTTTTGCTTCGATTTATCATTCTTTCGCGTGGTGCTCTCCGCAGATCATCAGTGATCCTGGTCGTCAGTTCGTCCGGACGCCGTCGAAGAAATGGTTCCTCTGTGCAATTAGCAGTTCCGCCATTTATCGCCTTTTCACGCTCACACGAATGGACTCGTAAACGTACGAACTCAACTCTAACTAAGATGTTGACCATATGACTGGGACTCCCTTGCTGTAGGTTCACAAGAGCGCTCGGAGTGTGATACGCTCATTGATATAGCTTTTGCTCATGACTTAACGCAAATAGTTCATGAATGTACACGAACGGCAGGCTCAGCGAAATCCATTCTAGATTTGGTATTTTTGGCCGGGTGTTTTGACGATTATGAATTGGCAGTTGACAAGGGAATATCGGATCACGAGCTAGTATTCGTTCAGATAAAACACGAAGCCGTGCGTACCAAATTTGAAGAACCCGTCGTTTATGTGCCTAATTTCCGGAAAGCAGATGCCACTAGCATAATTGATTATCTTTCATATTCCTTAGATAACTTCAGCACTGAGACCGACGTCAAAGTGATGTGCATTAAATTTAAAGAAATCATCTTCCATTGCATTGACAGCTTTATACCTGCTGCAAAGAAAACGACGAACAAACAAAACCCTGGATTACCCGCGATATCATACACCTTAAGCATAGGATCAGTCGCGAAAGAAAGAAAACAAATAGGGACCAACGCAAACTGCCAAATATGTCAGTGCTACTGCGCACCATGCTCAGGGAAGCCAAAAATAAATATCACACAGAAACCCTCGCAAACTTCATGAAGTCATCCCTCAAAGATTTTGGCACTATTTATCGGGCAGTGATAAGGAATCTTACAGCATAGTCGCAAACGATGCGCTTATAACTGACCCTGCGGTGATATCGTCATGCTCTAACCTTTCTTCCTCCTATCAGTGACCACAAAGTTCTTCACGCCACATTTTTATTTTCCGCACCACCACGTGCGACATGTAGCAAACCAATCAGCCTATACGATAGAGGCAACTTCCAAGCCATAAATGACGAATTAACTGCCTTTCTACCTAACTTTGAGTCTCGATTACACGAACGATCTATTGATGAAAATTGGGTGCTCTTTAAGAGTAAAATGATTCACTTAGCAGACAAACATATACCGAAAATTACCTTCCGTGAGAATCGTCAGAATCCGTGGTTCACCAATAACTTAAAGCGTTTAGAAAATAAGAAGAAAAGACTTTTCCGAGCTGCTAAACAGAGTGCGAATACTAACGCTTGGGAAAAGTATTATTCTGCAGAAAAAATCTACTTATCTGCTGTTCGTGGTGCTAAGCATGCTTTTTTTAGCGACGAATTACCCAAAATGCTTAGAGACAACCCGAAGAAAATTTGGCAAGTAATAAACCCAAGTCATGCTCGCGCCATAACACTTGCTGACGATTCGGGGAACATTATGTCTGATAGTGCATGCGCCACAACTTTCAACAATGCCTTCGTTTCAGTTACTAAGGATACCAGTGCTTCTCTGCCATCACTGTCTAGCAACATAGTCTCTAGAATGCCGGCCATTACATTCAGCGTAGATGGCATTTTAAATGTGGTTAATAACCTAAAGCTTTCGTCCTGTGCTGGTATCGATGGTATTAACTCAAAACTGCTAAAAAATACTAAGGACATATCTTCTGCATTCTTATGTTCGTTGTTTGCTCAGTCGCTTTCAGTAGGCTGCATCTCTCATGACTGGAAAGTGGGGAAGGTCATTCCCATCTACAAAGCAGGCAACAGGCTTCACCCGCTAAATTATCGCCCCATCTCTCTTACGAGTCTGCCAAGTAAAATAATGGAACATGTCATTTACTCACTCATTATGAACTATTTAGATGCCAATCATTTCTTTCATTCTGCACAGCATGGGTTTCGTAAGGATCTTTCTTGCGAAACGCAGCTAGCTCTTTTCATTCAGGACCTTCATACGAATCTCGATGGTAACAAACAAACTGACTCTATATTTCTAGACTACGAAAAAGCTTTCGACAAGGTTTCTCACCGACACTTGGTACACAAACTTTCCTTCTTAAACTTAGACTCTGACGTACTAAAGTGGCTTGAAGCATTCCTGATCAACCGCTCGCAGTTCGTCAGCGTCAATGATCAGTCCTCTGTCCTACTTCCGGTTTCTTCAGGTGTCCCCCAGGGGTCTGTTCTTGGCCCACTTCTTTTTCTAATATATATCAATGACTTACCCCTTCATGTAACCTGTACAGTTCGGATGTTCGCTGATGACTGTGTGATCTATCATGTCATTAACAATATTACTGACGCAGATACGATTGCGACGCAGATACATTGCAGCAAAATCTTAACCAAGTGCAGTCTTGGTGTTCTCGGTGGCTTATGACCCTTAATCCGAGCAAATGCAAACACATGTCATTTACCCGTAGTCATAACCCCATTCCTTCTTCATACACAATAGCCAACATCCGAATTGAAAGAGTCACATCATTCAAATATTTAGGTGACCTTAACTGGGGCACACATATCAACCGCATACTATCATCGGCGAACCAGTCACTCGGCTTTTTGAGACGCCACTTACGTCATGCGAAACAGGACGTGAGGCTCCTAGCATACATATCACTAATCAGGCCTAAAGTTGAATATGCTTCGCCTATCTGGGACCCATATCAAAAATACCTCATCAACGCTCTTGAGTCTTTTCAAAATCGCGCAGCACGATACATTCATTCATCCTACTCATATGACATAAGCATATCCGCCCTAAAAGATAAATCTGAGTTACAGTCACTCTTGCACCGTCGTACGATAGCCAGCCTTGGTCTCTTTCATAAATTTTTCTACAGTTCACTTAATCGCATGCCGTACATCACCCCACCCGCGAGAATATCGCAACGCACTGGTCATCCGCTACAGGTTTTAAAACCACGCTCACACAAAACTACCTTCTCGGCTTCATTTTTCTCCCGAACAGCATCAGATTGGAATGCCCTTCCCCATGATGTTGTATCAACAAGTAACCACCATATGTTCAATGCTGCTCTGCCTTCTGTGTT
Source organism: Rhipicephalus appendiculatus (assembly GCA_030522465.1). Classification (NCBI taxonomy): domain Eukaryota; kingdom Metazoa; phylum Arthropoda; class Arachnida; order Ixodida; family Ixodidae; genus Rhipicephalus; species Rhipicephalus appendiculatus. The sequence continues at coordinate 32,001 of JALIZH010017490.1, forward strand.
GCCAAATTAATTGCCATTGATTATACGAAGTAATCGCTGACTGTAGTCAGTGTCAGTATTTATTTCTACAGCGTTTATTTTTGTCGGTGTTGTATTTATTTGTACAGTGTTATTTTTGTGCGAGATCCATTGCCACATGCAGTTGTTTTTTCTATTGTCACCAAATTAATGAACCTTTCTTGTACAGTGAACTATTCTTGAACTCCTTACTTAAGCGTGTTTTCGTTTGCACAGTGTATCAACATTTTTTAAATCTTTTTTCAAAGTCCCATTGGTATTTATTATGAATTTCCCATTGCATGATGTACCCCACCCCTTATGTAACACCCCTATAAACGGGGCCTTTAAGAAAAATAAAGTAAACTGAACTGAACTGAACTTTAATTCTTATTTCCAGTCTGTTTTTACACCTCCAGATAGGGTTGGCTCTCTACCCCCGCTTAGTCATCAATGCCATAGCGCACCGATGCCTGATTTAGCAGTGACATACGATGGAATTCTATCTCTTATTTTTGAAATAGATGAAAAAAAAATCCATCGGCCTGGACGAAATACCTAACGCTTTTTTACGACGATATGCGGAATGAGTAGCCTACTACTTGGAAATAATATTTACGGCCTCAATCACACAAAAACAGCTTCCGGATGATTGGCTGGTGGCGAGAGTAATACATATACATAAAACAGGTGACAAGCAGCAAATCGGAAATTATCGTCCCATATCCTTGACTTGTGTTTGCTGCAAGCTACTCGAGCATATAATAGCAAACTCCATATACACTTATTTGGAGGAAAACAACATATTTTTTCCAAACCAGCACGGGTTTAGGCAACGCCTTTCTACCACCACACAGCTCATGGAAACTATCAACGACTTTTCTAGCGCTTTGAACAATAAAAAACAACTCGATGCGGTTTGTTTAGACTTTTCCAAAGCCTTCGACAGAGTCGTTCACTCTCTATTGATAGGCAAATTGTCACATATGGGAATCAATCAGAATTTAGTAGAATGGATCCAAGCACATCTGTCCGGTCGAACGCAGTATGTGGAAATAAACGGCATAAAATTGCGCACCCTATCAGTTAGCTCAGGTGTACCGCAGGGGTCTGTTTTAGGCTCTGTTTTATTTTTGGCGTACATTAAGGACATCAGTTCTGGTATCAGCGAAGATGTCACTGTACGGTTGTACGCATATGACTGTCTGATATACCGCGAGATCAACCACTTCAGCGATCAACAATCGCTGAGCGATGCTCTGGCTGCGATTGAAGCGTGGTGTGACAAGTGGAAAATGAAAATAAACGAGCAAAAACAGTTGTCTTCAGGGTATCCAACAAAGTAAAAACGAACAGGACCATAAATACTTTGTGAACTCCCAAATGCTTACTAAAGTTGATACGCTCAAATACTTAGGAGTAACTATCGCATCAAACCTAAGCTGGAAAGTTCATATCGCTAATATCACTAGCACTGCCGAAAAGAAACTTTGGTTTCTGCGCAGAAAGTTGAAGCTTGCACCCCAATTTATCAAGCTAACCGCGTTTCTAACCTATGTTAGGCCAACGCTGGAATATGCAAGCGTTATATGGGATCCATTTCAGATTGGTCTCATAAATGAACTCGAAAAGGTGCAAAGAAGGGCTCTAAATATTCATCGACTGATTCAGTAACAGCGATGCTGAAACAACTAAAGCTACCACAGCGGCGCCTAGTAGCAAGACTTAAATTTCTTTTTTTTACTTTTAAAGCACCAATTCAACATCGATATTTCACAGTACCTAATGCTTCATCTTAAGCGTACTCTCAGGAAAAAGCATGAATTCATGTTCATTGTGCCACAACTACACATTGACGCATATGCAAACTCATTCCTACCTCGAACCATAAAAGACTGGAACGCCCTGCCATCATCAGTTGTACAGTGCTTCTCAGCAGAAAATTTCGAAAATTGTTTAATAGCGAAATTACAAATGTGAGTGTGAATGCCTACGCTTGTTTTTTTTTTCTTTTTCTTTTTTATTGTCACGTAGCATAAGTTACATACATCAGAGAAAATGTTGCTGTTCAAGCACTAATTTGTTGCTTCTTTCGGCTGACGGACTGACTTGGTTTTGTAAAATTCGCTTCACTTTTTGATAACTACTGTTTAGATTATGAGCATACATGTATTTTCTTGTTTGACATTGCATTGATGTACTTTTATTGTAACTTTGTTGTGTTGCCCAACAGCCCAATCTGTAACGACCATACGGCCAACAGTATTGTGAATAAAAATATACGTATATTCCGAAGAATGACGTCCTCCCATTCATCACTTATGCTTAAAAGACTGCAACGCATGAGACAACCAATTACAGTCCTTTTTACATTGAATACGCACGTCCACCGTTAAGCTGCATCGACACGATACTACACTTTGACTTCCAAAGTGACTACTCTGTCTCCAAGGCTCTTGCCGATAAAGCCCAGCGTATTGCTCGTCTTCGTATTGCAGCACCGATCGAAAGTACACTATGTCAGCCACCATGAGCCTGTCACATATGGCAAAGGAGACTATCTGTGGTTGTGGAACCTGCAACGAAAATGTGGTTTATGCGAAAACCTTTTACCCCTGTACACGTGTCACCAGTACATGGATCGTCATTGTTGATCACTTGATCGATTTGACGCACCATTTGACGCACGCTTGACATCAGCTAGCCGTCAGTCAAGTCGGACCCAGCTGGTACATGTCGCTAGTCTTGAACACTTTCACCCTAAAGATTCTCAGCGATTCATACTCAGCCAGCGGACTTCGTCTGGGAATCGAGCAATGCAACAGGCATGAGACGAGGAAGGAGAAGAAGAAGACGGGAGCTGGTGCAGCCTAACGTCGCCATCATTACTCGGCCTACAACCTCACCCTGTAAATAAACATAGATCAAGCGTACCTGTAACAATATCAGAGGGAAAAAACAGCGCAAAATTCTGACAGGACACACAAGGTGAAGACGACACGACAACAGCGCCTTCTTCAGCCTTCTTCACCTTGTGTGTCCTGTCAGAATTTTGCGCTGTTTTTTCCCTCTTATAAGTATGAACCAACTCGCCCAAGCCTCAACCCTGTAACAATATCAACAATGCAATAGGCAAGGTAACTAGCACGTAGGTATTTAAGACCATCACCGGTCACGACACAGTGCAAGTACCTAGAAATTTCCATCAGGGGTAGAAATTAGGAGAGCGACTCCAGCTAACACAAGGGTGAAATCATGACCATGCTCGTTAGGGGTCGCGATGGAGCTGTGCCACTCATTGCCAAAGCGAGTACATCCACGTCAAATGGTGCCATAGCTTCCGTAGTGTCCAGTTAGGAGGCGCCGAAATATAGGCTGGAGTGATATCGCTAGAGCTGTTTTAAATGCGTAGCATTTATTAGCGAACTTCGACGATTTTGAGCGTATCTATCTATCTATCTATCTATCTATCTATCTATCTATCTATCTATCTATCTATCTATCTATCTATCTATCTATCTATCTATCTATCTATCATCTAGCTGCCTACGACTTTGTGCTCTCCAGACCGTATCGTTAATGGGATTTATACCATAATTGGTGTGGCATGCATGACTATATGGCGAACACGCATTACTGGTCATATCATGAAAATCATGGCTAACTTGTCATGAATGGTATGATTTACACGCCATGGCCGCGGTGCTCTTGCGGCCGTTTCCTTAACTTCGTGTATCAAAAATTTCGTATGATCAGACATTTCTGCATGACCAACATGAGGTGCATGTCATGTGCAACATGATTTGCATGTCACGCTCACGGTGCTCTGAAGGCCGTTTCGCCAGCTTGATATACACCAAATTTGGAATCGCGTGATGTGACTCTAGATGACATCAATGACAATTGATAATATGGAAATCATGACATGTCATGTGCGACATGACTTGCATTCCATGCTCTTGGCGCGCTCGCGGCCGTTTCGCTATATTCATATACGCCAAAATTGGTACTGTGTGACGTGACTGTATGACGAACATAAATTGCAGGTGGTAACATGAAAATCACGACATCCATGTCTTGTACAACGTGATTTACACGCCACGCTCATGGTGCACTTGCGTCCAGTTCGCTAGCTTGATATACACCAAAATTGGTATTGCGCGACGTTACTGTATGACAAATATAAATGACAGGTCTTAGCATGTAAATCGTGACATGCATGTTATGTATAGCATGATTTGATCTTTGCTGGCTGCTTCGCATTACACCGATTCCCACAATGTGTGGGATCTACCAGTGTTTGTTTTAAGTGCGTTTTCTTTAAGATCAGCTGCTAAATTTTGGATACGTTAAGTTTTACACAAGCTACTTTCAATATACATTCTGGCAAACATCTATTACTTGTGAAAAAAATGGTGAAATATGTCAAGCCAGTGAATGTAGGCCACAACGCTCTTTTCTGTTGTTTCGTTCAGGGTGGGGCTGTCCAGAACACAGTATGATGTGCGACTTAATGTGCAAAAATAACGGAAGTGTTTTTGGCTACTGCGATGGTCAATCACAACATGGCGGCTGTAGCTGTTATGACAAGCCAGGTGAGAAATTTTGTACTTTATATGACTTTACATAGATGCTTAATCCATTGTTCCTGTTTAATAATGAAGCTCTTAATGAAAAGAAAACTAATTTGGCGCGCATTAACTTCTATCGTTGTCACCTCTGTCACTTGTGTTTATAAGTTCAGTGACATTCAGCTAGTATGCTCTCATGCTTCATGAACTCTGCCAGTCTGAATGCGTGTTGTACCACTACAGGCTTTTATTGCGATAGCAATTATATGGACACTCTGGGCTGGTTTTTGCCGTCGGCGTCGCCGCCGTCTTCGTCCGCCGCCGTCATCCGCCGTATATGTATATATATAACCGGCCCCGCCCGTCGTTCGTGAGCGTGAAAAGACGCGAGCGGGGGAGTCCCTCGAGCGACCTTCGATTTTATGAGCGCGGTGTCGCGAGCGCGCGCGTTATCTCCCCTTCTCGGCGGCCGACAACGGGGGGCCGGTGTACCCTTCTACGTGCTGCGCTCTCAACGCGAAGAGAATGTGGTGAGCAGTGTCCCTGGAGTGGCCGTAAGCTCTTAAAGCAGCGTTTTCTAGAGTTGCGTGAGATCGGATCCAAAAGAGTTAGCTGCCAGACTCACTTCGTATAACATTACACTTTGTTGCTATCGCATTCATTGCTTCACCCTTGCGGTGAAACTGTGACTTTTTTTTAATCAGAACAACGGTGTAGTGGTAGTAAGTTAAATGCTGCGATAGTTCGCACTAAAACGTTAGCGTAACATTTTCAAAGGAATTCGCACCTGTGAAAAGCAGATGCCCGAGCCCCCAAGTGGAGCCCTATTTCTTTTAGTAACATTACTGTCTCAATGTAAGAAATGTTTTCGGCAACCTGATGGCCACGCAATGCAAGGTGTGTGGGTGCTACCCCAAGTTCAGTGAAGCAACCTTTATAGACAGATGAAAAGAAGGAAAACTGAAAGAGAAGTAATAGAGGCCTAACGCATAAGACAATGGGCGACGCATGTGTCAGCATAATCACTTCAGGATAAAGAGATAAGTTTTCTGAGCATCACTTTGTGGTTCGTTGATTGTTAAAAGAACTGTTATGTGCGCGCACGTGAGCATGTGTATTGGCTGCGCTATAAAATCTCCGTTTCTTTGTAGAATAAAATTAGTTGAAAGTTCGCGCCCATGCTATTCCTTTGTTTTATATGTCCTCGTTCAATATGCCCCGAAAAATTTCCTCAATTATATAAACCAGTACCTACTACCTCAAATCAATCTTCTGCTTGACGAAGGCTCGCTACGCCGTAGGCACAAGAACCTAAATATGCTCTATTCCGCCTACGTTTACCGGCAGTCGACGCCGCGCCAACTGCATTCCTTCCCTCACCGACATGAATCACTGAATCATTAAAGCCGGTGGTCAATGACCGTGCATAGTGCACATCAGCCACAAGAAAACATCGTTGATCTTTTCTAGTGGCTGATGCCCAAGTTGTCATCATGAGCCCACATGTATCGCGGCATTGCAAGTGTTATGATCGGCCTTCATGGCTTGGCGCCGCTTCGATGTGGGGAATGACATTGGCGCGTCTGCCCAGCTTTCTTCCTCGTCAACGTTCGCCGTAGTTCACCTCATGCGGCAACAAGACGGCTATCATGTTCTGAGCCACTCATCAAAGCAGTCAGTGCCCCTCGTCAAGCGCTTTGCATACACCCCTCTGCTTTTTTGGTTTTTATGGCATGGAAGTGAACTATTTGCAGTCAGGGCTGCTTAGAAAAAGCGGGCACCTGCACACTGCTTTTTGCGAACTTTCTGTGATATGCACGGGACAATTAGCCGAGCGCCTGGTATCCTTCATCAGGCACGTTTCCCACACCTTTATGGATTGGCCTTTATGATGCCTTGATGGATTTGCGACTCGGCCGGTGGCTAGCCGTCAGCTGCGCCAGCGCCACTATCGAGAAGAGCAAATACTGCACCTGACTGTACGGTCAGTTTTCAGGAATGTATGGCGCCTCGAACCTGCCATTGTGCTGTGGTGTCCTATTGTGTCTTCTATTATCCTCCCATCACAGCCGGTAGAGCAGGGTGTACCGGTTGTGCCTCCCCTGGGTTGGAAATAAGGCGGTAATTGACCTTCCCCCATTGGGAGCAAAGATTAGGACTGCATCTTGATTGAACTGTCCTCAACTCTACGGCGTTCCCCGACGGGTATTCGGGGGAAGACCAATGACTTAGCCCTATAACGCGAGAGTCGAGATTCTTCAAGAGTGCGCTATCATCAGAATGTGAAAACGTTCAGTAGATGTGGTGTGCAAATGCTCGGCCATATATGACGCATACTTGGCGAAATGATTGGTAGCTGGAGCGAACTCAACAGGGTGATGAAATGTGGCTTTGAAGCGTAAGAGCCAATTGCGGCAAGAGAGCGCCCATACGTGATAGATGTTATCAGACTTTTATGATCAATGTCAGTGAACAAATATAACATGATTTTAAAGGCACGTGGCTTTATCACACGATTATACTTCTCAGAATCGTTGTGACTGCTAAGATCACCGTTGGTTTCTGAAATGTACTGAGTTAATCTAAAATCCGTACAAAGGGACGAATTAAGAGGTTGAAATGGCTCCAGCTAAGTTTCGAGAGAGCCCCACGTTTCGGGACCGATTCGGTCTCTTCCTCAGGGGGTGACTAGGTTTGTCGTGGAAGTATCTCCTCGTCTTTTCTCACCACGGCTCCGGGTTTCTCTTTCCCTCACGTTTCGGAGGCCGTGAACGTACACTGAGGGCATTGTTCCTAGGGACCGGTTGACATTTCCAGGTGTGTTCTGTATGTGCCAGGACTCCAGCAACAGCCTCCTGCCCAGATTTCTTTGTTTCCAGAACAGAAGCGCCGTCGAAGTGATAGACTTCGACGGGGCTTCTGTTCTGGAAACAGAAAGAAATCTGGGAAGAAGGCTGTTGTTGACTTCGACGGCGTTTCTGCAGTTGATAATATTTTGTTATTTCATTGAATGTAGTCATTCGGTCGTCCCACTCCCAAACATTAGAAAAATCTGACGAGGGATCAACATTTGTCATAGCCCGGGAAGTAAGTCCTCGAGCTGCGTTGTGTGCAGCCTCGTTAGAGTTGATCTCTCCCATGGGGTCGGGTACGTGAGCCGGGAACCAAATAATGTAGACGCATCTGTCGTCTTGGGTTGTTTTGCCTGTTCTAAGAATACGCAGTGCTTCAGGGGAGATTCTGCCATTTGCAAAGTTGCATACGGCTGCTTGTGAATCGCTGATTACACAGCAGGCGTCAGTTTGTCATATGGCCATAGCTATAGCTGTCTGTTCCGCCGTTTCAATGCGTCTCATGTGTATTGTCAGACAGGTGCTGCATTGTTTATTGTGGTGAACCACTGCCGCGAAGAAGTAGCTCTTGTGTTTGTAACGAGCGGCATCTACGAAGACCGCTTGTTTGTGTTTTCCGAAGCTCTTTATCATGGTCTTGGCTCTGATTAGCCTTCTGCCTCCGTTGTGCACGGGGTGCATGTTTTTTGGTAATGGAGGGACTGTGAACATAGCCCGTATGTCGCGAGGAATATCGCATTTGATGCCATATTTTTTGTGGTAAGTGATGCCTAATTTTTCCAGCATGTATCTTCCAGTCTTAGTTTTAGAGAGGCGCTCGTACTGTGAAATACGTTGCGCCTCTATCAGTTCTTCAAGCGTATTATGTAAACCCAGCTCTAGGAGTCTCTCTGTACTTGTGCTTTGCACAAGTCCTAGCGATTATTTGTAGATTTTTCTGATCAGGCTGTTTCGTTTCATTTTTTCCGCTGCGAACCATGTATGATATGAGGACACAATCATGTCATAGAAACATCTGGGTATGCAGCTGGTTAATAAATAATCATTTATCAACCAGCTGCATACCCAAATGGGCTTCACGTTGGGTACCCGTGACAAATACGAATGCTATATCATGGTATGAATATATAATATATATGTTCAGTACATGATGCTGTACATGACTAGATGACATGATGTCTTCTAGGTCATTTCATTACCTTGCCATATGCCTGCAAGCGCATATCACTTGCGTCCGTGGCAAGTATGAGTGACGCCAGTGAAGCCGTCGCCAAGACCTCGCAATCATTTTAAAATAAATTTCTAAAAATAGATATCGGTGGCATCACGTGCTCGATGCCCGCGAACCCACTACTGCGCTTCTACTTTAGTGTACGGTGGAACGGGGATAAGAGAAGTGACGGATAAGAGAAGTGACGGCTCATGCTCGTGGACAGACGCCGCGAGCATGAGCCATTACAGGACTTCGCCTTAAAAAGAAATGGTTAACACGTAAGTGTAGATACAAGCGTTGCTGGCAAAACCACAATGTACTTGCCAGTCACTAGTGTAACATTGTTGTATCCTTTTGAGCCACAGTAGTTTTTATGTGCTAATGTAAATACAATGCGCATCGAAAACAAAAATTTCGTCGTTTCTACCTAAAATAGGACTTTTGGCTGAGCATCAATGGCAGAGTCTTTGATTAAATTGTCCAGGACGTTGCAGTTGTCGGTTTAGAACTATTGACACAAATAAGTGACTATATCAGTACATGAACTATCTGAATCACACACAACGGGATTCGCGTTCCGAAAATGAGTAAATCTGCTTGGGTTGAGCATGTGTGAGAGTTCTCTCTCGGCAAGAATATGATGGCTGTGGGTGGAGCTTGTATTTCTTCTTAGGTTGTAATTGACTGTAGGTTTGACATTAACACGCCGTAAGCTCTCCAATACTCCATAAATGCTGGGGCACAAGCCGCTATTCCTGTTGTATAATTCCGCAAAAATAAAAAAAATTCCCAAAGTCACTTCCGCATTTGCCCGACACCATTCTAACGCGAAAGTTTTCGTCTACTGTTTCTTCTCACGCGATATATTTTCCTCCTCCGCGCAGATCCAAAAACTTTCTGCACCTAACGTGGCTTTGGATTGCCTCCAGGAATGGAGGCATTGTAAGCTTTTCGCAAGCCATCTGATTTCTCGCTGCCTCCGTTATCGGCCAACCTGTGACCAAGCGACGATGTCCTCTGATGATGTCTTCATGTGTATTTATGTTATGTAATGTCTTGATGACGTCATCGCGTTGCGGTGCTTTTTTTCCATCACTCGTGTTGACGCCAACATCAAGAGATGCTGACATCGACAGTCAATTTTCGCGTTTGATGAGACGTCTAGGGCTTTCACCCTAACATGCAACTCAATACATTTTATAGTGCGGTCACTCAAATATATTTTTGCATTTCCTTGTACAGCTGCTGCTAGGCATCGTTTATTATATTTATCTGCTGTGACTTAGGACAGTTGACATAGGCAGTGAGGGATGCGATCAAATATAAAAAACGAGCTCTTTACTGAGCGATCGACAGACAAGCGACAGCCAAAGGATAGAAAACACTTCCTAATCCGATCACATTGAAAATATGATGTACTATCTGCATCAATACACTATATTTGTGGTGGAAGTTTCACGGCTGTATTATTATTGATTTGCATACATAGATACACAAGGACACAGAGGAAAGAGGGAGAGAGCAAGCTGGCAACTGCCACCTGGAGGGGCACAACGCCTGCTTACTCTTTCGGGAGGAGGGAAGAGATAGAGGAGAGGGAGATAGGAGGAGAGAAAGAGGAAATAAAGAAGGGAAGTATCAGAAAAATAGACGAAGACTTAGACAAGCATAAATCAACACGAAAAAAAACGTCTATAAACGGTGGCAGGGTCCGTTTGGTCCATAAAAGTCAATAGAGCTCCATGAGCCTGGTCGCGTCGAGAAGCACAACCTCTCGGAAAGAGGTAATCGTCTAGGGTGGCGCACTTCAGTCCCAGGAATTTATATTCCTTAATCAGTACAGCCCGCTGCGTAGCGAATGCGGGGCAGTGCACTATAAGATGATCAAGTGTCTCAGAGGAGCCACAAGCTGCGCAAAACGGACCGTCCGCACGCCCTTGGCGGTATAAGCGTTCGTGCACCAACACAGAGCCGACTCTTAGTTTATATAATAGTGCTCTGGAAGGACGAGACAAGACACGACCACGAACACGGGGAGGGAACGATCCATTCGCGACACGCTGGTCTGGGTGCTGCTTTAGGAGGTGTCGGGGTATAAGCAGGCGAGCGTTGTCCATCGAAGATGAAATTTCCGGGCAGCAATTATCATGACTACAGGATGAAGCTAGGCGATCCGCCTCTTCATTTCCAGCAATTCCCACGTGCGAAGGTACCCACTGGGCAGCTAGGGACACCCCACGTGAGAGAATTTTGTTGGCGGATTCCGTGATGCTGCAGAGAATTGGGCTGTCGGCCTCCTTTCGGGTGAGTCTGCTAAGGGCACCACGAGAGTCTGTAAGGACGACGACCTTCGATGCTGGTAATCCCTCCTGCACGTATTTAAGGGCGACATCAATCGCTGCTAGTTCTGCAGTCACTGACGATGATGAGTGGGGTATTTTAAACAACCGCCTGATGTCTGTTGAAGGGCAAAAAGAAGGCTGCAGAAGCGCCCAGGCCGTCGCTACGTACAGATGCGTCCGTAAATACTTTAGCGTAGTCCTCAAATTCTTCAAATAAGTGTGAATGGGCTAATTGGTATAGTGCCGAAACAGGTTGGTCACACTTTTTGCGTATTCCTGGAATTGATGGATGAATACGGAAGGAGCATTTTTTGTGCTCTTTCGATGTTGTCAACGCAGTGGTTTCTTCAGAATTGCCAGTAATGCCATTGAACAAAGCCGCAATTTTACCCATGCGAGAAAACGGAGCCGGATCAGCCTATTAACGAGTGCTTTCCCATCTGTGGCTCGGTGCATACGCTCAATATGACGTAGCGCCCTCTGGTCAGCTTGCAGCCTTAGAGGCAACTGGTGGGCTTCAGTAAGTAGTGGGATGGATTGAGCCTCAAGAGGTAAGCCAAGCATTACTCGGAGGGCTACACGATGATCCCGTTCCAGCTGAGACATTAAAGCAGGCGGCACATTCAAGACTGGCAAGGCATACATTACGCAAGAGAGTACCGATGATTGGTACACCTGTAGCGCTGTCTTCTGGTCAATGCCATCACCCCTAGCAGTCAATGCGGCACATATTTGAACAGGGACAGCGATTTGCGCCTCACAGTTGTAACAGCAGGACGCCAAGAAAGGCGATCATCGATAATTACAGCCAAGTAGCGATGTTGCTGTACCCACTGTATCGGTGCGTCTCCGAGGTACAGCCTACTCATGCTTCGACGAGCGCGTTGCCGAGGATGGTACGCGATCGCGGCTGACTTGGCAGGTGAAATCTGCAGGCCAACTTCAACCAAGTATTCTGAAGTTGCATTCAAAGCTCGCTGCAATATATCACGAAGACGTGGACCATGGTGTGACGGACCGCTGACCCATAGTGCGATGTCATCGGCATAAATCGCTATGCCTAGAGGAAAATCGCATTCTTGTGGCAATCGGCTAGGAAGTCCAGCGAGTACGCTGTTAAAGAGAAGCGGCGACAAGACGCTGCCTTGTGGGACGCCACAATGAATAGTGCGAGGTTCACTCGTTGCTTCTCCAATGCGCACATTCATTCTGCGCGCCGATAGAAAATTGTGCACAAATTGTAGCATACGGTAAAGTATACCAAAAAAAGCCCCCCCTCTTCGCACGTTTTGCTCAGTAATATCTAAGGGATTCGTCATTACTGATGTTGAATCTTTTATACAGATCTGAACAAGCAAGGACTTTTAAAGAAGCGGTTCCTTGAAAACGCCGGCCTGAGACCTGTCATTATTCCTAGTAAGTAACAATTTCTGTTGGTTTGGCTTGGTTAACGGACATTTATTACTCCTAATGGTAATATTTTTTTTTCAGAATAGTTAGCCCTCATGATTGTACATAATTTATATTATATCAATCTAGCGATCGGAATTATGCGTATATTTTATTTCGTGTTTTTTAAACGCTGTTGGCTTGATTAACGCACTGATAACATCGTCTTACACAGACATCTTGAAGTGACTGAAAATTATTGAACAATGTCATGTCACCGCAGGCAATACTTCTACGAGAGGACTTGTGTGCGTTCGAGTAGCAAACGCTTTTCTTAGGAACGTGTGTAAGAAATACTTGCTAACTCAGGCCCAAACTTAGACGCGGACGAGAAGAGCGAGGTTGTATGCAAATGTGAATATATATATATATATATATATATATATATATATATATATATATATAATAAGGCCGATAAGCATACTCTTAGAAAGAGATATAGATGGTGGAGCCGCTATTCAGGCTAGCTAGTTTGGAGTGTCACGCCAACCTCCCATTCGCGAATCTTATTACAACAAGGGTCTAAGCCTCAGCTCAGCTACTGGGCTGCAGTCCCCTCGACAGTCTGTCGGCCACTCACCCATGGCTACCTACGGTTCCTTCTTATATGTTCTTCCTGACAAGTGGAACATGCGCACTACCGTCAAATCATGTCTCGCATGGTGGCCAGTGCGGGCGAGAGGGTTTATCGACGACGATTTCCACAACATATTTCATCATGAAAGCTACAGTCCAGACAGTAGGCCTACCTAAAGTACATTTCAATAAGAGCCGTTTCATTTCGGCGAGGGAGTTCGCAATGATTTCGTTTTCGTTTTGCTTCGTCTAGGAACTTGCATCTCTTCGCCTTTTTATTTAGTCTTCGTTGAACGTGCTGTCCCCAAAAGCATAAATTTCTCATACTATTTAGACAACGACTTGTCTGAAACTTCCAGGTTACGTATCAGGCCGTATGTTTAGCATCCAACAAAATGCAGTAGGACACCTTCCAGTTTATCTTGCTGTATGTCGTTCGCAATGAAAAACACTTCCAGCCACTCCACGGATGATGCATATGGACGTGCCTGTGGCTCGAATTGACCCGTTGCCCCAGTTTGCGAAATGTTGTTTGGTAGGTTTAACTTGACGTCGCTCCAGCATTCGTCGCTGTATGTTCTGAAATCATACGAGCGCAGTCAAATTTCAAATCATGTAGAATCCAAGTATTTCTTAAGAATCCCTTGGCAGTATCATTTTTCTTGGCCAGAGGAAGTGCACCGAATTAACCCAGGAACCTTAATTTTAACTGGCGCTACAGCTGATGTTGTATAAGTTAAATATTGCAGTAGTGTACATGAATCTGTTCTCGCTGGTTCTCCAAGGCGTGAGGACAGAAGCTGGAGGCCACCACCACGGTTCTTTGCTTTGCTTCACTTGTCACCAGTCGTCAAGTAGATGCCGGCTTCCGCGTTCGGTCCTAGTGCGTGTAGACGCGCGCGTGACAGAATTATTTTGCGAAAAGCTTAATATACCGCACTCCCTTCAATGTGTAAGTGTGTCTTCGTAAATCCTGGTAGTCCGACATCAAGCAACACTAATTTCAGGCTCATCCGGATCTGCGTTTGCGTTGCAGTGCACTGAAATTTAGTGATGTGTCCTGAAAGGGAAAAGTGTGCTGTTGGTGTAGATGGGGCCTATCCTTTCCAAGGAGCTGTCCTTCCTCATAAAGGAGCCATATCACTGTCAACCAGCTACCCCGCCAAAGATAATTTCTGGAGCAAAACAGCAGGAATTATTAAAATATGACAGGCATTTTAGAGCTGCAGGTAAAGCGCAAAATGTACAACCCCAGTATTCTACCATTTTTCAATGGCGTTCAGAATACTATGTTCAAACTCACATCCTTCATTTCATTGTTCTTCTTATCTCAGTAATAAATTGCCTAAATTACAAATAATGGATCTGAGCTTTAAAATTTTTATTCCAATTATGGTCACTTGCCTTCAAGGAGCCAGATGTACCGAAGGTATAAATGTGTGCGATGTGATCTGCCTAAAAAGCAAAGGCCTGTTTAGACTTTGCGGCACAAAGGACCCTTCGGCTTGCAACTGCTATTATAAAACGGGTAAGTTCATCTTCAAATATAAGAATCTAATATAATAATCTCCTTGTGCTCTGGGAGCATTAATAGATATTTAAAAGTGATTTACTACGCAGACTACAAAATACTTCCATTACATGTATCTTAGTTGGACAACATTATTTTTTTCTTCTGCGACTTCGGAAAGTGTACGTTAACTTTAAGCTCCCGAAAACGCCAATTCAGCGCTCGCGGTACTCATTGTGGAAATCTTTTTTTAATAAGTGTACAAATACATATCAAAACAAAAGAGGGTTTTCATGCGAGGAAGAATATATTGCTGTTAACTTGACGGCCGCTGTACGTCCATTGTTCAAGTGTAAAAATGAATAGGTAGCTTGAAAAGGTTATCACATTCACACTCTCATAGTGTTAGCCTTTCCAAATTATCAAACGGACGCATATCATTTACCTGTATTTCGACAGGCTAATATTCCGTTGCCTTAACTTTACCAAATTTATATGCATGCATGCATAATTTTCCTAATAAAGTGAATGGTCGTGTTATCGAGGTGAAGTGATATTGTCACGTGGTCGCGACGTCGACGAAGGCAGAAGTGGGTAGGTCCAAAATGAAACTGTTTATTGGCCGAACTTGTGGCCGGTAAACAGAAAGTCAGATTACAGCAATACACACTGCACTGATAGCGGCGAAGAGAACGTCGGCCGTCGATCAACTGATCATCGTTGGAACGCGCCGGCTTTTATAAATCACGCGTCGAACATTCTAGCCTTATCACTGGTCGTCGCGCAAGTTCTGGAATTGTCTTGCGTGTTCGGGTGCTGTGCGAAATGTTAACAAAACGATCTACAACGAACGTGAAGCTTCTCGAACACTCAGGCGCGATCAGCGCCGAGCATTGCTCACAGTCTTTGTCGGTTTAAACAGGGCACATCAAAATAACACGCGTGGCAATGCCCCCCTCTGAAAAAGCATCGCCCCGAAGCTTAAAACAGAACATGGAACAAAAATGCATGTAACAATAAATAACAACAATAAAGCAAGAAAAAAAAAACTTGAGTCCGCAGGTCCCTTAACACGCATGGAACGGTTTCAGGCGCACCACATGCACGACCTCGGGACGTGCCCGACGTCGCTGAGAGTTCGAGATGCCATCCGGGACAACCTTGTAGTCGAGTGCACCGAGACGTCGAAGCACCCTGTACGGTCCGAAGTATCGTCGCAGAAGTTTTTCACTCAGTCCACGTCGTCGCATCGGTGTCCAGACCCAGACATGGTCACCGGGCTGGTATTCTGCATGTCGTCGTCGAAGGTTGTAGCGATGGCTGTCAGTCTTTTGTTGGCACTGGATGCGTAGACGGGCTAGTTGCCCGGCTTCTTCGGCGCGCTGGAGGTACACTGCGACATCGATGTTTTTCCTCATCGGTGACGTTGGGTAACATGGCATCGAGCGTTGTTGCCGGGCTCCTTCCGTAGACCAAATTGTATGGCGTCATCTGCATCGTTTCTTGGACGGCCGTATTGTATGCGAAGGTCACGTACGGAAGGATTGCATCCTACGTCTTGTGTTAGACGTCGACGTACATGGCCAGCATGTCGGCAATGGTCTTGTTGAGGCGCTAGGTGAGGCCATTGGTCTGTGGGTGGTAGGCGGTGGTCCGGCGGTGGCTTGTGTGGCTGTACCTCAAGATCGCTTGAATTAACTCCGCTGTAAACGCCGTGCCTCTGTAGGTAATGAGGACCTCTGGGGCGCCATGACGCAGGATGATGCCCTCAACGAAGAACTTTGCTACCTCGGTGGCGCTGCCTTTGGGTAGGGCCCTTGTTTCGGCGTAGCGGGTGAGATAGTCGGTAGCTACGACGATCCACTTGTTTCCGACAGCCGACGTCGGGAACGGCCCCAGCAAGTCCATGCCGATTTACTGGAAAGGTCGGCGAGGTGGTTCGATGGGCTGCAAAAGTCCCGCTGGCCGTGTCGGCGGTGTCTTGCGCCACTGACAGTCCCGGCATGTCCTCACGTAACGGGTGACGTCGGCGGTAAGGCGGGGCCAGAAGTACTTTTCTTGTATTCTCGCGAGCGTGTGGGAAAAACCGAGGTGGCCAGCCGTCGGGTCGTCGTGCAGGGCTTGCAGAATTTCTGGTCGCAGGGCCGAAGGTACAATGATAAGGTAGCTGGCTCGGGCCGGAGAGATGTTCTTCTTTACGAGGATGTTGTTTTTCAAGAAAAACGATGCCAATCCTCGTCTGAATACTTCGGGACAACGATGGTCCTGCCCTCCAGGTATTCCACTAGATCCCTCAGTTCCGGGTCGGCTCGCTGTCGTTCGGCGAATTCGTCGGCAGCTATGGCTCCCAAGAAGCTGTCATCATCCTGGTCGTCGGGCGGTGGTGGGTCGACGGGGGCGCGAGACAGGCAGTCGGCGTCGGAGTGTTTCCTTCCGGACTTGTACACGACGGTAATGTTGAATTCTTGAAGTCTCAGGCTCCACCGTGCGAGGCGACCTGTAGAGTCCTTCAAGTTAGCTAGCCAACACAAGGCGTGGTGGTCGCTCACAACTTTGAAAGGCCTGCCGTAGAGGTAGGGGCGAAACTTGGATGTTGCCCAGATGATGGCAAGGCACTCCTTTTCCCTTGTACAATAGTTGGCTTCCGCCTTGGATAGCGACCGGCTAGCATAACTGATGACCCTTTCCAGTCCATCAGACCTCTGCACAAGCACTGCGCCGAGTCCAACACTGCTTCCGTCGGTGTGTACTTCTGTTTCGGCGTATTCGTCGAAATGCGCAAGTATTGGTGGCGTCTGTAGGCGTCGTTTAAGTTCTTGAAATGCTTCGACTTGCGCAGTTTCCCACTTGAATTCCACGCCGGCTTTCGTGAGGTGAGTTAGCGGCTCGGCCATACCTGAAAATTCCTTGACGAAGCGTCTGTAGTAGGCGCACAAGCCGAGAAATCGGCGCACGGCTTTTGTCAGTTGGCGGCGGGAAGGCGGCAATGGCAGCTGTTTTTCGCGGGTCCGGGCGAATTCCAGACTTGCTGATAACGTGGCCCAAGAACAAGAGCTCCTCGTACGCGAAGCGACACTTCTCTGGCTTCAGGGTGAGTCCGGAATTCTTGATTGCTTGAAGTACCGTTTCAAGGCGCCGGAGGTGGTCGTCGAAGTTTGAGGCAAACACAACGACGTCGTCCAAGTATACGAGGCACGTCTGCCACTTCAAG
>JALIZH010017491.1:0-57643 GCA_030522465.1 Rhipicephalus appendiculatus
CCATTTAAGTGTGTGTGTGTGTGTGTGTGTGTGTGTGTGTGTGTGTGTGTGTGTGTGTGTGTGTGTGTGTGTGTGTGTGTGTGTGTGTGTCTGCTCGCGCGGGTGTGTGTGTGTGTTTGTGTGCGCGCGCGCGTACGTGCGGGCGGGCGGGCGGGCGCGCATGCCTGCGTTCTTTATGCCCAATGAGGGAAATCAAAGCCCCCTGGCTATCGGGCTCCGTACGATAAAGGAAAAAAGATAACGCGCCCTTCTTTTCTCTGTTGCCAGGAGCCACTCATCTTTCTTGGTGAGCGAGCGCCTTTTGGGGAGAGTTCGCGGTGACGCCAAGGCTACTTGGCAATCCTTACTCCCTTCTCATCTCTTTGTTCTTTCCTTTCCTTTATCCCCCTCGATTCCTTACAGCCTGGCTGAGGCCGGCACTATTTGTCCATACCATGGGAGAACAAGGCTGACATATAGAGGCACAAGGTTTACGAACCCCCCCCCCCCACCTGCCCAGTTTATCATTGTTTTATTTTCTTTATGATTCACTTCTCCGCGTGCTTTCTCTCGCATACACGTAATGCTTGGGGCGCCCCGTGGCGTTCAGCCTGACCGTCACCTAAAGAACAGCCGCTTTTGTACGCAGGCAGTTGCGCAATTGGCGCGTCATTCACTGATTACAGTCATCTTATACGATGCGAAAAAAGCAAAAAACAAAGAAAAACATGATTAACATGATGTCCAGGAATCAGTGTTTGCGCACCGTGGGATTGGTCGCCTATATACTTACGGCCGAAGGCAGCGCGGCGTGCAGTCGCCGAAAGCGGCCGTAATGAATGCCGTAGCCATTTTTTTACGCATGGTTCTCTTTCGCTGCAAACAATGCCAGGTCGCTTACAAGGTTTCCCTCAGTTCGACCTTAAAGAGGATTGAATCATTTTCTTGGACGCATACAACGCGCTTGTACTGCTAGGTCTAAAATATAATATTCGACCATGTCCTTACCTATGCGTTCCCTTTTGTCCGAATCCCGATTACTGACGAAGCCTTTTAAAAATCTGTAGCCCTGCACTTTCGTGTACATATTCACCTAGGAACTACGTAAGTAGCTGCGACAGGATGAATAACATGTGAGTACGACTTCATGGATAAATGGTAAACAACAGGTGCCGCAAAAGTCTCTGCTTGTTCCGAGAACGCAGCGCACGCTTACACACCAGCACACAAAAACGCTGTTTTGTACGGGCAGGCCTTTCAAATGGAGAGTGAGCGGCTAAGATGAGATCATGGGTGAAGAATGGCGCAGGCCGTTTAAGTGTCCCTGATTGTTGCTGGGCAACCACCCCGAAAAACGAACTCATATGCCGTAGTAATGGCACGTCACTTAAGCAATAATGTTTCTTTCCTGGAATTTTTTTTTTCCCCCTGCAGAAGAGCAAAATCATCGCGCGCATCGTAAAGACAGTATGTGTTCGGATGCAGAGCGTTTTCCACACGGTGCAAGAAAAATAATTTATTTTCTTACACTGGCGTGAGAAAAATAAATTATTTTTCTTACGCCGTGCTTTTTCCGAAAATCCTGAAACCAAAAAAAAAAAGTTATGCCGTAAAAAGACAATCTCAATTTATATATTGTTGAGTAAAGACAAAACAGACGTAAGCCAATCTGAGTTCGTTTTATTCGTAAGCATCGCAGAATCAAGCACTATGTTTACTTAAGTTCATTGAATTTTCATTAAGTTCTTTTTTATTAAGTTCTTTGAAAAAGTTCATTAATTTTTTTTTCGAAATAATATACCGTTAGGCAGTAGACTGCGCATGTCTGAGAGATGGCATGATGGGATACCTAGACGGGAAGGCAGGGGAGAGGAATGCTCAGTACAAATTTGAACTGGCACAAGCTTTACTATCATCTGCGAAAACTCATCTTCATGAGTTCGCGACGGTCCCGAATTAAATGGAAATCCAAATAAAGTTGAGCGGGGCAAAACTTCATCCGAGACATCTTGCTTCCAACAAACAAGCTCGAGAAAATGCACAGAAAAAAAAGCATTTTTAAGTGATTATTTCAGAAGATTAAGAGGCAGCAGTGTCCAATGGCATCGTGGAAGAGAGACCTCAGCGAATGATAAGAATTCTAAGAGAGAACCAAACTAAAGAACAAAACGCAGTCTTAAGAATCAAGAAACCCAGAAAAATCTGAGCTGTCATCTTGCGGAAGATTACTGGGCCTACCTCGTGTTCACATGCGAGTGCCAGTAAGACTAACATTCAGAAACACATGTAAGTGACAGCAACATAACAGCAACATGCACTAACACACACCAATGCTTCCGCTGTATACCAGGAAAATCGAGTTCTGTTACAGAATCAGTTGGAGACGTGGAAGCGCTGAAGGAAATGAACCATTATTGACCCACATGTTTTTTTTTTTTTCATGTGAAGTTACATTAAAATAAAGTAAAACATTCCAGTCTCCTCTGCAAATATTGCCGTTGCCGTTCATATAAGGAATATTATAAAACACCAGTGACTCGCGTTTACGAACTAATAATCAAGTTGAAGGCACGGAAAGATAGTCTCACCAGGACAATATGCGACTATCACAGTTTTGCAATACTATAGTTGGGTGTGCACAACAAATGCTTGAGCGTCATAAAATATGGTTGTGTGCAGAGAAATATATGAAAGCACAATTATTTCTTAATAGGAAGAATCTGGAATGCTGTAATGACGTATAAATGGTATTGGTGAAGTAAAAACCACCAACGTGTATTTCTCAGTAACTGCTGATTTCTCGATGCCTGATAGCGTTTGTTGAATCAGTGCTGCCTGTGTTTCATGAGCCTTATAGTCAGCCATCTCTGGAACAGAGTAGCCGTTTAGTTCTAACGACAACATTTTGATGGTATAAGTACATCAGTGAGGTTGTTGTGAAGGCTGAGGCCAGTAGTGCTGCATTTCGAGCAAGAAGGACATGTATGAACTAAAAATAAAGATATCAAAGCAGGAAAATCGGAAGAGGGCCAAGTAAAATATTGGCCGAAAATATCAATCAATCAATCAATCAATCAATCAATCAATCAATCAATCAATCAATCAATCAATCAAAGAACTTTATTTTCACCAAAAACAAAAACATTTACGGTGGAAAGAGGTGGCCGGGATAAAAGCTGTCCAATGACAGCTTGACAAAGTCCCAGCCACCCATCGGCGGTGAAACGAGAGGGTACAGCACTTGATCTGAATATATGATTTGATGGGAAAATTGAATAAATAGAATTAAATCAGAAAACAACCGAAGCATCTATCATAAAGTTTAAAGTTTCGGCGGTGTAAAATAGGAATTCTAGAGCTCAAATATAACGATCCGCCTAAAATGTCCATGTACCGGTAAGCTGCACAAAATGCTAGAGCTGTGGTTGAACATGTTAAAACATGCTCATGATGGTTGCCGATGTGAAACTTCAGGCAAGAACGCAGAGTCCTGCACTTTTCTGTATTACTAGGCCATAGAAAAACAGCTGATAACGCCTGGAAAATGTTTTGAAGAGCATAACATTCCTGCTTAATATATTTTAAAAAAAGATAGCGCTATGTATGTAGTGCCACGCGCGTTTATAAAATTCAAGGATATTTTGTAAATTCCAAAGCGCGTTCGGCGAACGCCTGTGCCCACTGAGACGGGGTCAGTCAGAATGGAACGCGATGCGCGCGTCTCCCTTCTTGCATGACTGGACACGCTGGGCACAGCGACGCTGCGCAAGCAAAGCACGAGCGCTGTAGAGTCCGATGCGACCCGCGTCCGTTGGCGCGCCCCGGCGGCCACCTGGCACCTAGCCAAGGCACGGACGGATGGACGGACGGACGGACGGACGGACGTGAGAATGAGACAATAAAGGCTTTCGCCTTAAAAGTAGTTTGTTGTATTCGGGTTCTAGCCACTGTTAGCAGCACTCAGCGTAGACCACGCCTCAATGCTTGGGAAGCTTCGCGATTGTTCGACATCATTCTGTTGGCTCGAATATCTTAGAAGAGAATTTTAGCTATTCAGGGTCTCAACCCAGCGTTGGCAGAGGAAAGAAGTCATCGAATCACCGAGGAGAAAAGGGAAAATATTCTTGTTGCGTCGATCCCTTGCATGTGCACACACAGCACAATGAGCGAAGACGTAGAGCAAGAGCGATTGCGATCCTGAACAAGTTCAAAGATGACCCCCAATCGGTCTGCTTCGTAGATGCGGCACAATATGGACGCTCAGCTCACTTTGCCGTGGTCGCAATAGATAACAGAGGGCACATAATCTCATCGGCCTCCGTGACTGAGACCACCTCTTCTAAAACGGAGCAGGTTGCCATTTCTTTGGCACTCTTGGATGACAATAGAACGCAAATCTACTCGGATTCTAGATCTGCGGTAAGGGCGCTTGTCTCGGGCTCCATGGCGAATGAGGCACATGATGTTTTTAAGAACAGGACAATAACTATGCACCCGGTCTCTTGGTTCCCGGCACAGCTAGGCCAAAGTTTGGACTCACCCACTCCCAGGCGCGCGTACTAACTCTCCGCGCGGGAGGAGAAGCCTTGTCACAGTGCGGGATCCTAGAGTTCAGAGACGCTTTGTTCCCATTTAATGAATTCACAGAACACTTCTATCTGGAAAGAAGGGTATTTCACCTACCAGACAAAAAGCTCACGAGACCACAGGCGATTACCCTTGGGATGGTCCAAACTAATTCTTATCCGAACCTCGCTTTCATGTACTGTCTATTCCCATGTGACTTCAGCTCACAGTGCCCTCGCTGCGGGGGGAATGTCCAATCTAGAGCACATGCTTTGGCGCTGCCCCTCGTTACGTGCGTATGGGGACCTCAGAGAGCAGAAATGGAGCTCGACCCTCAAGAGCTCGGAATATCAACACCAACTTTGGGCTGTCCAGAGAGCCTGCGATGCAGCAGTTAGGCTAGGTCTAACCCTGCGGTGTCGCCCTGAGGGGTGACACTTCTCAGGATCCTTAAAGTTCATACCGTATTTCGCTAAGATTACGTGCAGGACGCGAATAAACAAGTTTACTTGAGAGGTTACGCGAGCACCAGGGATAACGGTTGAAGGTTTGATGAATGTTTTATAAAAGACGATGACCGACGGCCTACGCTACGTTCGCCGCTATCAGTGTACATCATGTACTGCTTGTACTTGATCTTTCATTTTTCCGCGCACAAGTTCGCCCCAAGAAAAAGTTCCGTATTTTCAAGTCTTGCTGGAGCCTTCTTCACCGTCACGGCCACGTGACAATAGCTAAGAAACAAATCATTACTGGGAATCGGTAGTATTTAGTTTCATTCGGTTCCTACTTTTAACCCCACTAAACAGCAACGCAGGAACTTTTTTCGCAATTCGTCTGAAATATTTTCGCCGAAGCAAAAGAAGACAAGAACACCGATGCAAAGCGCTACTTCATGCTTATAAGCAGCGGACTTCTTAGCAATTGCAAATTCTTTACATGGAGAGCACAACCTATTACCATGCTTTAATTCTGAGCTCCTATACTGACAGAGCTTTACCCCTTCTCTTAACACACTAACACACACATGAGCACATACCCACAAACGCAGACACATAGGCACGTACACACACACGCGCACGCTCGCGCATACACACAAACACACATGCACGCAGGCACACACACACACACACACACATGCTTCTGCTCCATCATATCATTTTCGTTTCAGAGCCTCATGAGCGTGTCTTCATTACCACAGCTACACTGTTTCATCGCACGATGCAGGGCCAGGTATAGAGAGTTTTGAGTTCGCGAGCTACACGACTCTCAAACGCGTTTCTTTATTAACTTGCCTGCACTTATTTCTTTCGCAATGACACCGCGTGTTAAGTACAACTCATCTACCTGTTTTCCCTTAATCCCTTTGCTCTCTCACGGCGCCAGTGGAAACAAGCGAAATGCGAAAGCCTCGACGGCCTAATTACGCCGAATTTTTGTCGGAATGTTCCAGAGAAACGAAGTTGAGAAAGAAACAAAACATACCGCCCCGAATTTTCTGGCAAGGCTACAAAACGATGGAAAAGCGCAGATGCCGGAAGCAAGTTCCACGCGTCATTAATTAGAACGCGCTGTACGGCTGTACTGATTGCAGCTCTTCCTTTCGTTTTCGCTTTGAGCCGGCAGCACGTGCCATTGTGAAAAATTGTGCAGCAGGTGCGCCTTCGCTCGACCAGGAAATGCAGAGGCAAAAAATAAAATTGATGGATCTTGCACGCACCGCTAGGTGTTGCGTATCTTTCGGTGCGTTGCAGAAGCACCATAGCTGTGCAGCAGATGTCATCAGCGTGGCAACGTAAACTCACTCTCTCTCACTCTACAAAGCAATACAAGCGCCAGAAGGTATGAAATGGTGTTTCCGACCAGGCCCCCCACGTTAACCATATTAGTATAGCCAAAACGAAATGTAGTAATAAACTTGTTTATAGTTTCCCGCGTTAGCTTGTGCCGCCCTCTAAATTGACCCTATCGTTGACACTTATTTTACTACCCGCACATTTGTTTACATATCGAGTCCCACGTGTGCATGTCTGTGCACTTGATGTGTTTGCAGTAGAGCGGATGCGTGTGCCCGTTTCATATTTGACTATCTATGTTTGCTTGCGTGCGCGCCCTTTCGCGTCAATATTCCTCTCAATCAGCTATCTATACGGAGCTGATGCTCGTTTACGTTTCATGCCCCGCTCTTTCTAGTTCGTTTTATTTTTAAATAAAGTCTTAAGCTTTCGAACCTTAAGACATTAGAGCAATAATGTAAAAATCTATGTGCTTTACCGCGTCCCCTACTCTTCTTTTTCCTCCAAAGTATGTTTTTACTTTTCGATGCAATAGCCAATTTATGCTTCGATGCAAACACGCTTCTGTTGCTCAAGCTTACGAATTCGCTGTTTACTTACGTCTTGCAGAAGCAGCACATCGTTGCATGAGCTTTTCTTGAACGTGACCTGCATTCCTATAGAGTGTCCATAACAATGTCTTTCTCTCCTGCATCCGTTACCTCCAGCTAGTACAAAACCATAGCACTTTTCTTTTTCGCGGGTCATCACCCTTACCGGTACACTCTCAGTCAAATCCCGGCTAGAATACACGCCTACAGGCAGGAAATCCGGTCAAATTATGGCCGCATCTAGTCAGTTCGTTACGCGGCTCCGTAGCCGTGTCCCAGAAGAAGCGGCCCTATTCTAAGTGGCCTTCAGAGTAGCCGTGGCGACGCTTAGACGGGATTTTAAGTCAAATTTTTCCTGGCTAGGTACGGCCTGTGGTTACGCGTGACGGCCCTGTACGCGGCCTGTCTGCGGCCCTGATGCGGTTGCGAGAAAAAAAAGTTATTTTTTGACGCTGTCAATCGTTTTCTCGCCAGTTTGACGGTTGTAATTATCACTACGGGTAATTAGAAGATGAACAGTATCACAATCATCAACACCTGCGACAACAACATGCAAATTACGCACAGCACTGGAATCGAACTCGGGGCCGCGTGCACTGAAAGCAGATAACTTACCCATTGCACCACAGCGCCACCGCAGGAATGCTCGTTTTTTCGCGGGGGGTATATATCTACCATGCCGTTTGCAAACAGTCGGCGCGACGTTGAACTTCTGTTTTTGTGCCATGTGCATGTGTTTGAGGGTGCATTAGGTCAGCAAATAGTTTGCGGGGCTTCATGAACTCCAGACAAACGCGGTAAGCACCTTCGGCTCCGACTTCGGTTCGTAATTCGCCGTGCCGCAAGAACGATTAACGTGTGTCCGTGTGTCGTTAAAGCTTCTCCGTGAACAGCGGTTGTTTCGCTCAACGAAAATTCGCGAATGTAAACCAGCGTGACGAGGATATCCTCAGATCTCGGAACCCACGTACATTTTTCCCATGTGCGTGTGCTGCGAGCAATTTCCGTTATTTGTGCCGCGACGTACACGCGTGTCAGTGACAGCAGCCCGTTCTCAGCTGTTCGTGTAAGGTTAACCTGCTTTGGCACGTTAATGCTTGAATGGGTATTTTAAAGTGCCTACACTAACATTTGCACTTAGTGCGCGTGAACCGTCGCTAGCCGCACGTTGGGTCAGCAGCACCTTTTTAGCAGTTCGACGATCATCTGTTTCAGCATTTACCACTTATGCGCGCTATTTCGCGCGACACAGTGGTTTTTACTCAGCATCACACCGCTGTTCAAATGAATGTCGAAACGTGCGCCAAGATCAAGTATGACGTACACAAATTTGCCACGGACAAGTTTCCCTCCAAATAAATAGTCGATGCTTTTGCACGTCTCTTTCGCGAACGTCCGCGTGTAGTTGGGGTGCAGAACGAACTTGAAATATTGTTGCTGCATGCCTCAATAAAGCAGCTGATTTTCAGAAAATGAGGATATATTATAACTGGTACATTGCCACAGCAGTACACAGGTTGGCTTGATCGTGGTTCAACGTTACAAATGCCATGCTAGAATACGAGAACTGTAGCAGATATTCAAAACTGAAAAAAAGTCGGTGGCATATGATCTCCTGCTGCCTGGTGCACCTGCACTCGATTTTCGAGTTCACCATGCAATTACAGAACCATTAATAAAAGTTCAACCCACCAATTTTCAATCAATGTAGATCACTCTCTGTCTCACTGCCTTCCGTTTATTCCTTTTGTGCATTGTTTTCCAAAAACCACCTGTTCAACTTGTTTTGTAGAACACGAGCATTGATATTGATAGGCCAGTGTTTCAGGAATGTGTTTTGCATGCACAAGTACTTTCTTTTTTAATGCGTGACAAATGTCATAACTCGATAACTGATAAAACAAATGTTGTTTGTCGTCTTTTATTGGAATCAAAACAGTAACACTGGGGCTTGCCCAAATGCAGGGAGATGTATGATATCCTAAATAAAGTGTGCCGTAAGCACTGGAAAGTGTTTCAATCGCTTCCTGCGGTTGACTGGGTGGCACATCGGGCGGCATGAAGAACACGTCCTGCGTAGATCTCGACCCTGAAAAACGTACGCGGTTCCAGATGTTGAAAAGTTACACAAGCTGGCATGCCACAATTAAGTCACGAAACAAATGCGAGCCATGAACTGAGTAAATTGAAAACAAATTTGTCACAACGTAGTGTGTACACATGATAACATAAGAAGCATTGTATTCCGCGAAAAAGCGCATCTACAATGGGATGTAACGAAGATTACACACAAAGCATGTAAATTCGGGAGTAGTTACTGCTGCGCTTAATGTTCACTCGCAAGTATAACACGATCAATGTATATATATAACGGGCGAAGTGTGCCCACCCTCCTCCTATTTTTTTTTTTTTCGTCACTCAGCAAAATTGGATCCTGCACATGCATCAGCAGATATCACGACACCATCAAAGAAAACAAAAAGGCTACTTACCAATTCGAGCATGTTGTACTGGACTGCGCCCGCAGTACGCCCACCAACCAGCCTGGTATGGTGCGGCAGGCTCATTGTTCCCGGCGCGGCAAAATCCATAGCACTCACATTGCGGCGCGTTACATTGCCCTCGATACACACCTTTCATATGCATTGATGAAAACATATCACCCAGCGGCAGGCGCAAAGCGCACAGCCGACGCAGTTTAGCGCTTTCCAAGTACGTTGACAAACAGGTGACGGTTACCGGCCTCAAAGCTCTGTCGCCTGCACGTCTCGTGATGGAGCGGCCGCGCGGCGAACACGAAAGTTCTCAGCTTCCGCGATGCTCGTCTGTCTTTTTTTTTTTGTCTTTTTTTTTCCTTCACGCACGCGCGCCGGGCGAGCGCGGAGCGCGCGTCTCAATTCTTCTTTCTTTTTTTTTTTTCGTTCAAGCGCATGCGTGGTGCAGTTGTTTCCGACGCTTGTTCCCCGCCGCCCTGCCGCTCAACGGCTCAACTCGCACGCGGATCGGCCTGCGGGGCCGTATGCGGACTTCGGCCGCTTACTGCGATAGTTTATAGGCGGCACTCCTCAAGTTCGAGGCCGCCTGAAGAGAGTAACGTATACTTCTCTTCGCTGGGCTGTCCATAGCCGTGATAATAAACAGTACGTCGAAGGATGCCGCCTATATCGAGGCTATTATCCAGGACCGTACTGAGAGTGTACCCTCTGAACAATAACCTATCATGCCGCGTGGACGTCGAGCGAGCAGCCAAGAAACACGCCTTCCGTTCAGCAAAGGCCAAGCGGGAACTGTTGTAAAATCCTTTATACAACACAAGAAATGAAAGAAGCCAGAACACACCGTCTGAGCGAGTTCATAGCTGGGCGAGGCTTTTGAAATGGTCGCGGTGAAATCATCCGTTATCCCACGCGCTGATCGAAGAGGCTACAATCAATGATAAATGAATGCCGACGCAAACGTATCATTTCTTGCACGCCGTTCAAATCGATGAAATGTGCCGCAAGAGCGCTTCAAGCCCACTGGCCGATGCTCTCCCGCTACTGTCGCGCGGGGTTTTGGGAAAACCGTAAGTAGGAATGGCATTTTTTTTTATTTTTGCTAAAACAATATCTGAGCAGGAAGGGAAACAACGAAAACAATGGTGTCAATGACCCAAGCCGAGCAAGGCTCTCTGGCTCGGCTGAGCCGTGTTCAAGGAGGAAGTACAAATAAGATGTGGTGAAGATTGACATAATTATCTTGATGCCTTCGACGGACTTTTGCTTGTAGCTGCCGACAGCGCGGCGTGAGAGAGAAAGGATCCGAGGATATGTGAAACATCTGGTTTCCTGCTTTGTCATAACAAACAGGTGATGGGAGAGCTGTAAGGTGAGAAGGTAAAGAGAGAGCCCGTGGTAGTTTGAGGAGATTAAGAAAGCTTATTTCTGTAACACATAAGGGAGCACGTCGCAGTGCCGTTGGGGAGAGGGGACGCAAGCAATAGAACGTATATAAATTGCCGCGTTCTCGAGAAATGATCACAACACTGAGCGGTATTCCAGCGTACCTCTCTCCGGATTAGAAAAGCCGGTTGGGGCCTAGGGGCACTGGGAATAGAACCCTATAGCTCCCGCATTGTAGGCATACTCCGTAACCAAACCACCCGACTCTGTCAGTGAGATTATACCCATGGTGATGGTCACGGGGTTAGAGCACGCGCCTTCAAAGCGGAAAGCAATGGGCTCGATTCTCAGAGCCGACGGGCACCTACCAGTTTTTTTCAAAGGGAAAATATGGGTATTCTGGACTGGAGCTCGATATTGTGGTTACTCATCTTTCGAGAAAGGGGCCTCTCCTTTCCGTTCTCTTTCAGTCCCCTCTCCCCAACGACGCTGCGAGTGCTCCCTCATGTGCTACATAAATAAGCCTCCTTTTTATAATCGGAATTCTAGTCTCCCTGAGAAAAGCAAAGGAAAGATCGGGAGGTTTACTTCGTTTAAATTCTGATTATTGTTCATCAGGATTAGAGTGCTTGTACTTTGTTGCGTGAAACGTGCTTGTATAGTCAGTAAGCGAATGCAACTTGCATGGACCCCCCAAAGCTGCCAACCTTACTACATGTAATTCTCCAATGTTTCATTGCTCTATGAAATGTTTGCATTAGGGAGGAACTACGAAGTTTGTTTTATTTCTCATAATTTGTGTATATACCGAACTACGTTGCACGTACGTGTGTAGCCTATTTAAAACGGAGTTGCTAGGCGTATACAGGTAGTCAATAATGAGTGTTTTAACAGCGAAGCTGTTCTAGGTAGGTGTAAAATGTGTGACCATACCCAAAGCTATCGTCATCATGAACGGGTATTTGTCACATAATTTTGAAAATCCCACTACACACCGTTACGACGTGGCTAGTAATAACATAACCCTAATGGCTGAGGGAATAAATACAGAGAAATTTTTTAATGCCTTGGCAAAGTTTTTCTGGCAATTTCTGAGAAATATTTATGGGTCGAGGGATTCTTGTGGTGACACGCACACATATATACACACGCACACACACATGCACGCACACACGCGCACACACACGCGCACACACACACATACACACACACACACACGCGCGCGCACACACACTCACACACACACACACACGCACACACACACACACCCTCGAAGATACGTCGTTCGCATGCGTATTGGCATGCGCCGTTTTCTAATAGCTGGTGCAATCCTGATCGTGGGCTTGTCGGTGATCTGCTGTCTCTAATATGGATTAAAGTGGCGAGTTGGGCTTGTTGGTACATGCTTACGGGACACGACAGCGCAAAAAATACACGACGGACGGAAGGAACACAAACGACGACGACAAGCGCTGAAATGTGATCTTTTATGGTGCTCACTTGTCATTTCACGTAATTGAGGACGGAGCGCTGCGCAATTCGATAGAGAGAGAAGAAGGAAAGAAAGATGGTGTTTATGTATAATGTTACTGGTAGCTTGTTTAATTAATCGAAGCGCTGGGTGGACAAGATGGCACCAATCCAGCAACAACCAAAAACTGTCGTCGTCTTTCTCCTTTTTCATGAAGCGACGCTGCGGCGGCTGTTCTGTATCATAACCCCCCGGCGGTAGAAGCATCGTATCGATGCTTAGTCTACACAGATGTGGTCGAAGGAGGGTGATAAGTAACGATCTCATAAGTAACGTCAGTCACCTGGCGAACGACACGGTATGGTCCAGTGTAACGTGAGAGCAGTTTCTCAGAAAGCCCTACACGCCGAGTGGGTGACCAGAGAAGCACAAAGGAACCCGGGGAAAAGGGCACGTTTCTATAATGAGAATCATAGAGCTGTCTTTGTTCTTTGGTGCCACTGCGAGGCGTGTAGGCGGTAGCGGGCGAGTTGGCGCACGTGTTCGGATCGGGCGGTGGCTTCGCTGGCATATTCAGTGGACGAAGGCAGCGAAGTGTCAAAGGGTAGCGTGGGTTCTAGGCCGTATAGGAGATAGAATGGCGAATAGCCGGCAGTGTCATGACGCGAGGAATTGTAGGCGAACGTCACATATGGCAATTGAATGTCCCAGTCCTGGTGGTCAGCCACTACATATTTAGAGAGCTTGTCGGTTATGGTCCTGTTGAGGCGCTCCGTGAGACCGTTCGTTTTTGGATGGTACGAAGTTGCAAACTTGTGCTTGGTAGAGCGAGAACGCAGTATTTCTTGAACGACAGCTGAGAGGAAGGTGCGGCCCCGGTCAGTGAGGAGTTGGCGTGGAGCTCCGTGTACTAAAATTATGTCGTAGGTATACCAGAAAGTCCTCAACATCGGTAGCGCAACTCGTCCGAAGTGCTCGTGTGATAGCGTACCGCGTCGCGTAGTCGGTGGCGACAGCAATCCATTTATTTCCCGAGTTGGAGAGCGGGAACGGCCAAGCAGGTCGACACCAACTCGAAAAAAGGTTCAGTGGGAACGTCGATTGGTTGAAGGTATCCAGCGGGTAGGGAAGATGGCTTTTTGCGGCGCTGGCAGGGCTCACACGCGGTGACATAGCGTCGAACTTGTAGGTAGCCTGTTTAATTAATCAAAGCGCTGGGTCGACAAGATGGCACCTGTCCAGCAACAACTAACAACCGTCGTCGTCTTTCTCCTCTGTCATGCAGCCACGCTGCGGCGGCTGTTCTGCATTAATATCTTTGGCTACTCTCTTCCTCTGGCGTTATAGTTTTCCTCTTGTGATGCTATCAACAAACCACATGAATCGCGTAACTAGCGGCCGGCGATACGAACGTTATTATCATTTACTAATAATGGAGTCAAAGGGTTAGCCGTCGCCAGGAAATGGCGGCATCTCCATCGTTTATCTCTTATTCAAAAGAAACACTGTACAGTGCAATATATTTGTTGGCACAATATTTCTTCCATTCTATTTCAATTTGTCAATATAAGTAGACCAAATATAACCACTCATTTCTGCCGTAAGATTAACGGCGCCAAGTTTCTCGAATCAGACACGCAGGTCAGCGCTGTGAGGCAATATCGCTAAGCTGAAGTATGAATTGATAAGTATTCTAAAAACATAATTGGGATGTTTGACGAGGTAGCTAGTTTCCATACCGTAACAAGGACGGTATTCGACATTGCCAGGCTGTCCTTTTTTTTTTTTTTTTTTGACACCGGCATTATTTGCACAGGAAAGCAAATATTGGCCCGAGCGTCGCAACCAAGGCAGAGACAACACGTGATATCGCCAACGTTCCGCTGACAGTCATTACCATGGCGGTGCTTGATCCTCAGAATCCTTCAATATAACTAGCATCTGACTATAATCTTTCTCCAGAGAAAAACAAGGTTTTAGATGTGAAGCATCTTATGGCGAAGCTTAATCCGGTGGTGGTGGTGGTGGTGGTGGTGGTGGTGGTGGTGGTGGTGTGCCGCGTGCCCACACTTACTGCGCATGCGCAAACAGTTAAAAAAAAAATAAAAATAAAAAACCTCCTCTCCCCCCTCCCTCTCCTCTAGGCATCCCTCCCCACGGCAACCACACCCTCACTGCGCATGCGCCTCCCTTCCTCTCTCCCCTCTTACACTCCCCCCCTCTCTCCATCCCTGCCCGCGGCGTCTAACTCCCCCTGCGCATGCGCGTCCCCCCCCTCTCTCTCCTCTCCTACGCTCCCCCCCCTCTCTCCTCTACGCATCCCTGCCCACGGCGTTCACATTCCCACTGCGCATGCGTGTCACCCCCCTTTCTCTCCTCTCCTCCGCTTCCCCCTCTCTCGCCTCGCGACGCCGACGCAGGCAGCGTCTGCTAGCGAGTTTCTTGGTTGAAAAAACCGACTGCTCGCGCTGCACAACCGTTCACTGGCCATCCCGTATATATGGCAACGGATCTTGACCTCCAAGGTGGTGCCGGTGGAAGATTTCACATGTGCGTTGTTGAACAATAAAAATTCGCAGCGTGCGCGTTAACTAAAAGCGGAGTGCGGGTCTCTGTGTCCAGTCGGAGTCTTCTGTCTCTCATTGCCCATTAGCAGCGATTGGCAAGTTCCAGTAGGAAACACTGTTCCATCACTGCCTGCTTTGCGCCTCCCCAGTTTTCTCTCCTGCGCAACGCTGCGATGAGCGCCAGCGTCAACGCCGCCGCCAGTGTAAGCGTTAGCGCCCGCTGCTTCACATCTACACATGGTTCCCTTTAGCGGGAGATGGTGTAATTTTTTTTCTTAATCTTGTCTATCCTATCCACTTCTCTCAGGGGAGGAGAGGAGGGAAAATATGACGCATATACTTGGGGAAGGTTGGAGTGGTGAAATAACAAAGCATCGATGAAAGACGACGAAAAAGCTATTTTCACCATCGAAACGCCGGCGTTAATGTGTGAGTTTTGATTTGCTCACTTTTTTTTTTTTCTATCAATAAACGCACCACTACGCTTCTGCATTTGGCGACGCTAGAGCACGCCCGCGACAACCCCGCGGGGCCAGCTGGGCCTGGAGCATCGGATGGACGAATCTTTCCGCCTCGCATCCGCCTCACGTTTTTTTTTTCTCTTCTCTCAACTTCGTCTATGCCGCATCTAAAGTTAACTATAACGTCTTTCTGTTGTTTTTGTTGTTGTTCTCTTTCTTATATTTGTTTTTTTGCGAACTAGCATCACGTATTGGCGAACGACCGATGGCGGTGAAATTCGCTTCACTGACGCCAATGAGCTGGAACCGGTACTATACTTTCACGATAACCCTCCCACTCCTGTTTTTTTTTTTTTTTTTTGTGCTCCCGTTCCTGGCTATCGGGTGAGTGGATTTCGACGATTCTGAAACGGCCTCGCTTTCATGGCTCGCCATTGCTTCTGTTTGAGGTACTTGGATGCCGTGCTTATTGAGAGCAGAAGCGCCATTGTGTACCGACCCAGTTGTGCACCGTGAACCGTGAACAGAGCATCAGTAAGTTTGTGCCCCCCCTCCCTTGCTGTGTAGAATGCGAGGGAGAGAGAGAAAGCGAATCTGTATCAGCATAACCGGTTAATAATAATAATAATAGTAATAATAATAATAATAATAATAAGAAGAAGAAGAAGAAGAAGAAGAAGAAGAAGAAGAAGAAGAAGAAGAATGTTATTCCCATATATGGAACTTTGTTCGATGAAAGTGAGAATAAAAGCGAGTGTTTGCTTCAATGTCTTCTCGCACCCTAAAGACAAACATATGATCTGTTAAGCCTACTTATGAACGGGAAAAGAGGCGGAATAAAATGGGAACGAAAGGTACGGTCGCCGAAATGAAAATTAAGAACAAAGGGTGAAGTACGCACACACCAAAGTGTAAACAAATAAACAAACGAAAAACTCGTGAGCGACAGAGTAGACCTTAACCCTGCGCCTTATATCGACGCTTGCCTTCTCGACATCCAAACAAGCAAAAAATAAACCGAATGCTTATGTAATTGACCAAGTACTGCGGGCGGCTGCGAATGCGTTCGAAACGGCGTGGTTCGCGAGCGAGAAGGAATGGCTTGAACTTCTGTTGCATGTTCTCGCTAAAAGCACCAACTGAAAGGCATACATAAGAATCATATCACACACATCGCTTTTGTGCACGCTCTTGTCAAAATAATAAAGAGCAATCGCAAGGAGATCACCGATTTCTTCTTTTAGGAACGGGCAAAATAGGAGACGCGATTTAGCCATTTCGTCCTCGGCATGGTGTGGGGACGGCCATTTTCTAAAGTACCGTATGTTTACTTTTTTCTGGTACTTCTTTTGTAGCAGGTTCTGAATAGATGGAGTGGGGGGGGGGGGGGGGGGGGGGAGGGGGGGGGGGTTTGGTAGCCTTTGGAATAAACGGACGCCGATGATGTTATCGATTTTCTCGAAGGGCATACATTTCATTCATGAGGACTGTTTGCAAAATGTCGGCTGTTTGCGAGTAAAGAAAAAAGAAACGACTAAGTTGAGGTGGCTTGCTCTATGGAGCGATGGTTTGAAGTTTTTGTACGACCATGTTAATGATATTTTACCTTGCACTGCATGATCACTTTTCAACAGGTTGTACTAATAAAGCGTAAGCGTTGGCCTATAACATTCTAGTACACAATGTGTTGACTGTCAGTATACTCTGAGTTTATTGGTGTCACGTAGCAAAAAAAAAATGTCGCAGAGTTCATGACGCCCACTTTGCGCTGTCTCGAGAAGACAAAGCCCTTGGAACAATGTCAATTTTAAGATATGTTCCTACTGCTCTACAGTTTATGCTTAACGTACTTTATAGGTCGTGGGAATAAATTGTTGTTTCAAAAAAAATGTTTTGGGGGGCCCACTAAGGCTGCTACATTATGGCCTCTTTTATTTATCTTTTACTCTTTTTTTTGCGTGACAAACAGCGTTCAAAAAATTGTATATGACTTAGTACACATAGAATAGAGTGTAAATAGAATATAGCGTATAGAATAGGAAATCAAATAATATAAGAGGAAGCACCTTCATAAAAACGCTGGCTTGATGTTCTGGATAAATTTAATATAATTGCCCAGAGTCACCCTTAGATACGCATACAAAAGAAAATCACAAATGTGTTCTGTTTCGCTAAGAGCGCTAGTATCATTTTGGAAGTTTTTGTGCGATGAAAAAGCGGTAGCGCGCGTTTGCGTTTCGACAACCACGGAATAAAAAAAAATTAGAAGCGGCAAGTGGTCATTAGGGAATGCCGCTTACCGCAGCTGTCGATTGGAGCTAAAACCGAGCAGCGTCTGACTGTGCTTTTAATGAGGGATTTCTTCGTTGCCTAGCCGGCAAACCTAGCACCCAACTCTGAAAGATTAGACGGGAGGCTGCATTTTGAGGAGGATTTCGGAGCAGCGCAAGGATATTTTGGTGGACGGCAAGACTTCGGATCGGGGATTTTGCACGACTTAGGCCTGGTTGGTAAAGCCAGTAGACGCTCTTTTGTTCAGGCCTGTCCAGAAAGAAAGCCGTGGTCACCGTTATTCGAACGCGATGAACAAAAGGGAAACTTACAGCCAGATATCTCATTCAGACGTACGGCAAGCAAAAAAATATGTTACGAGAAAGAAAGAAAAGAAGGGAGAAATAGGAGTGGGAGAAGCTTTCCAACTAATTGTTTTTTGTTGTTGCTCATAAACACCGATTTTCATTGCTCAACTGTGGCATCTTGATTCGCATACTTTTATGCAGCGTTGTTTTTATGGAACGGAGCTCGCTCGATTGAAAATACAAGTATTATAATCATATTTTCAGAAGGCTTGCCTTGGGAATGTTTCAGCAAACTGTTTATGTTAGCCGTTGGTTTGACGCACTTGTATTGGCTTTAAGGGGCTTCAGAAATTGTGTCCGTATTGTTAAACTGTCCACAACATCTATTTGGGATATTATGTTTCAATGCGCGTGCCTTGGAATCATAAAAAATATGCGTTGTTTGCATTTACATAGCGCGGAAAATTAGCCTCAGCAAGAGGGTTACAGTTTTGCGTATCATGTGTTCTGCAAGATATGTAAGTAAATTTACTGTAGGCTTTGTGGCGGCTTTTTTAATTGATATTACACTTTCATTCTTAATGGCATATCAGATATGTAACCTCATTATTGAATTAAGTGTTTTTAAACATTTCTTGAAGCTCATCTATTGCCACTGCTTTTCTTTTTTTCCGATTGTTAAGAACATAGAAAAGCAGATTATGGCTTTTTGATCTTGCCGCTCCATCAACGTGGATCATGTAAAAGTTAGAATTGATATTATCGCTATTACTATACCATCTGTCTGAAGAAATGGGTCCAAAATTCTCAAAAAAAAAAAAAAAGATTGGCTGTGGCTTAACTCCGTTATGCCTGGGTGTGCGTAGCGAGAGGTACGGTTAATCTTGTTTCCGAGCATGTTCTTCTGTCCCCACAACTCGTTGCCTCCTCGTGGTTTTATTCCGTCATTTATCCGCGCCCCTGGCCCGAGATGCCGAACTAGACGACGAACCATCCTCATCTGAACGCACTCGCCTGACCGTTTCGTACTTACGACGCTTCTCGAGGCGTGTGGCTCGTTCTTCCTCCGTCTCCTCGGCTCGCTGCCTGCTCTTGGTTTCGTTCGGACGACGAAGCCTGGCTTCTTTCAGTCTCTCCGACTCACTTTCTATATCTGCCGACGAATCTCACCGAGCCGCCCCTTGTATATATGCGATGCAACGCCGTCTCCTCCTCTTGTTGCAACGCGGTTTCACCGGCTCCTCCTCGGAAGTCGGGCCAGATGGCGCCGCGAGAGGCGCTTCCAGCTGCTACAGTTGCTAGGCAACGGCTCAGCTCGTGGTGTGGCCCCCGGCCACAGCGAAACGGCGAGAATACGGCCAATGTAGGTTTCGCTACAAAAATAAGGAAAATGAGATATTTGATCCCTGCCTTCACGATTGCTTTTCCTGTAGTTATAGGCTCCTTAATATGGTTAAAAACATCATTTGCGATGCTAATTCGGAAAGTTCAGCTAGTTAAATTTCTAATTAGTGGAGTTGGGTGGTTATGTCAAATGGTACAATATAAGTTATCCGTGCGAATAACTCATTGCAGCTTTGAGATTTCGAAAAAAGCAGCCTCTAGCAAATATTTTGGCGTAATCAAATTCAACAAAATTCCACGGCGAAAGCGAAACCGAAGCACCGATGAGCGCAACAAGCAGACGACCAGGATGACGTACCCGTTCAAGACAACGGTTGCTGAGGTGTAGTTCTTCCGCATTCTTTAACGTATGGGCGCCATGCGTGCTCTAACTACAAGCGCAGCCCACACAACGAAGTCTGTTTATGGTTGATACAACGGGTCCACTTATTCCGGACGTTTCAGACGAATGTGGCAGTTGTGCTCTTTTACCTTTCGGTTTTGGTTTCGCCACTGAATTGGGGTGATTTTCATTACTTCGCAATTATTACTAGATGCCGCTTCTTCGAAATCTCAAAGCTGCAATGAGTTATTCGTATGAAGGACTTCAATTCTCCCATTAAACATAACCGCCTAAGTCCACTAATTAAATTTACTTTCGCAATCCCTCTCCCAAAAAATGCCTTCAGCCATCTTGAGATGCCTGCGGCTACAGAAGAACTAATTGCGGAGGCATCCAAGAAATATCGCATTTCCTTGATTTTGCATGATTTTGGACACATTTCTTGAAACACCTTGTATAGTGGCACATTACTGACGTTGAGTTAAGTCATCGCTTGGTGCCTTAGAATATATAATAGCTTAATTTCAACATTTCAAGCGTTATACTTTTTTTTCTACTAGTTTCGAGGTGTCTGGCGAAATAGACAAACACTTTTCTGCAAAGAATTGAAATTAGCTTAACCGGCTGTCTACGATGAACCGTCCACTACCAGCGGTTGTCAATATATATATATATATATATATATATATATATATATATATATATATATATATATATATATATACACCAACCTGCACCTGTTGTTACATTTATTGTACCGTAATTACAGTGTCTGTCTAGAGGTGCAAATTGAAGAGAAAATAGTGACAACAACTACATTTATTTAGCACCTTAACGTGTGCACATCCGTTTACATCAGTAAAATACTTAATACTAACTCTTAATTTCCATGCAGACTAGGTGAATAGCCCAGTGGTTGATTACAGGCGGCAGGAAGATATTAATAAATGCATTTAAACACGCAATATATTTAATCAGTTCAGGGCTTTTCAAAAACCATCTCACAATCCAGTAAATCAGTCGTTCGAAATTTCGCGGATATGAAAATATTTCAGAAATGGGAGAGAAAGGAGCCACTTAAATAATGAAATGATGACAGTGTCAAAGGGCTGTATTATCTACCTTAGTGGTGTTATTACTCGAATTGTTTCTTTTATACATTCATGAATTTCACCAGGAAAACCTAATCTAGATATACGGTGGCTAGAGGCGGCCGTATAGGCAAGGATCATATGAATCACGCGTGCACTGCATATGTTCTGTTTTTAACTTTGTGCAATCCAAATCCCTTATTAGATACTGCGTGGCTAATGCCCATCGCGGATGTAAGCCAGTTATTGAGACACCGACGCCGACAAAAGAAAAAAGAAAAAAAAAGCAATGACACCATCACCACCTACAGCTTAAGTGACAACAGTGACGACAACAACAACGACGACGACAGCGAAGACGACTAATACTAAGAGACTTAAATCTCTTTGAAGTTCTCAGGATTCAATTTCTTAATTTTCTAAAAGAGCGCGAAAAATGCTACTTGCTGAGGCTATTGCTCCCTTGAGCCGTAATATGAAGTCATTGCTGGCAGGTTCGCACTGATCCTTTAATGAACGTTAGTGAAAAGATCTGGCAAACAGGGGGGGGGGGGGGGGGGGGTGTAAGTCGGTCTGTGAAGTCAGAACGACGCTACGCAAGCCAGCTCGGAGAAACTGGATGGTTTCAGATGAGAGCTGTTATACACGGCAGTTCCTGAATGAAATCGCCTGAAGCGTCGCATATGGCAGACAGACTGCCCATTCTTTCCTATCTTTTTGTCTTTCGGCCGTTTTTATTTCTTCGTAAGTCGAATCACATCGAGACATCATTGCGTATCTTCGTTTACGTCCGGCATATAGAAAAAAGCAAACACTGTCCTTGTCCTTCTGTTTGATCGCATAGTGTGGCCGTGCGGGACGACATTGACAGTGTAAATACCACTCCTCTTGTCCTTCCAAATCGACGAGAATGAAATACGACATCGAAGTGGCGGTGCTCTTGGAAAAAGTAAGTATTGGCCAATCTCACGGGTTTACGTCCGCATTGGCACCTAGGCGAAGTTCCTGCTCTCGGAAGTTCAAGCTGTAAGAAGGAATAATGCTACTAAAAACACCAAATATTTCGGACTTTAGAGGAAAAGACAAGAAACAGGAAACTATAAAGCACTAACATCTCTGATAAAGGCACTCTGGTTCACTGGGATTGAGAAATCGTATACGAACGCGAGAACTTCAGCTTCGTCTCTTTTAAACGTAGTAAAGAAAACTTGTACCATCTCCCCGAAGGGAACCCTGATGGTATGCGAAGCAGCAGCGGTACGCACGGCGTTGACCCGGTTGAAACGGGCGTCATCGCAGATAAACAAGCCGAAAGAGTGTTTCCACTCGACATGCGGTCGAGCGTTGCGGGCGGTGGAGAGGGTGAAGCGAGAGAGAAGTGACACGTTCAGAGGTGTTGCGAGCGGGCGGAGCGAGGGAAGCGTGCGAGGGGAGCGTGACGTCACGCGCAGCTGCGGCGTGACCTACTTGGCAACGCTCCAATACCTACGGCGAGGGGAACGCGTTGCGGCGCATTCCTACGGACGCACGTAACGTACGGCGTTACACACGTGAGTCAAATAGCTGCTTCGCACCTAATAAATATCGCTCCACCCCCCCCCCCCTCCTGTCCCTTCATCTTTTTCTACTTTCCTTGGGACGTTCCAAGAGCTGGAAAAACGAACTTCAGAAAAGAAAGGTGCCCGAACTAAAGTTTTCGTCGGCCGCCTCTCAATAATGAATGAGACAGCTTTCAGAAGACCCGCTCTGGCGCAAGTTGCGGGACTTTATTCTGCTGGTTTCTTTCCTTTTAAATTTTACAAAAGCACTAAAAAGAAAAAGAAAAACATTGGAGGTTTGAAATAAAAGCGCCCATAATGACTGATAGTTAGAGAGGAGCTTGGAACAAAGGGGACTGCGTCACCTGGAAAACAGCATTCGTGCCTGTTGCCTTACATTGATGCAGTGGACTGCTTAATTTGGCAGAGCGCCGCCAGGGCCACGCTAGCGTCAACATATATTGTGAGTGCTTAAAGGCCATTAGCTCTTGTATTCTTCATTCTCAAAACTTAGCGTCTTTCGTGCCAGATAGATGTACAGTATGCGTGTGAATTTTTTATTTTTTTTACAGGTTTGTGCCTTTCTCACACTTTTTCTATCCGAAAGCTAAAGAAAACAATTGAGGACGCCGTGGAAACCACGTAATTCGCTTTCTGGCAAATCTACAAAAGTCACGTTACGTGGGAATAATAAAAAAACTGCTGTAATTGGAACGTTATAAAAAAAGAAAGACTTTCTTGAAAAAAATAATGTGGAAGCAAGAAATGCTAAAAGAAAGATGAAAGTCCTCTGAGACGAACAAAAATGTGACATCACAATACGCAGGTTACATCAAACACGATTCCAGGGGCTCGTAAACTGTTTCGTAGTGTACTTATTTTAAACCGTGTCTCAGCTTTCTTATTCTGAGAAAGGTAATCTTTCCGAGGATCAAAGCCATAAAGCCATACCCATTAGCTTCTTCTCCTGTCTCCTTAAACCTTCAATGCAGCAAACTTCAGAAATTTCCGTTTTCGGTTGGCGAAAAGTTACCGTCATCGCCTATGTGATATATAACATGAGCTCGCTTCGCCTGGCGCATCCGTGATATACGGCGCATCCATCACGCCACATCGCTGCCATCATCGCGGCTTAGTGATGCGTTGCTTGGATCATTTTAGGTAGTCCCGAAATGCGTTTTCTATTGTATATATATATACATATATCGGGCAGTTTGCGTGTTCGCTCTTTATGATTCATTTGTTTACATACGTCTTTTCCCTTTGCGTATCATCCCCTCGAGGATATTTGTTGGAGAAGGCACGTGGAGTGGAGTGTAATATATAACAGAAAGCAAAAGTTGCCAGCGTAGCAGAGCCCGATATGATTACATGAAACACTCGAGCAAGTAATGCTTTGCAAAATGGTGGTGGTGTGGTCCGTAGACTGGCTTTGCTCTCATAGCAGTAACTCACGTTTATTCCACATTTAACGGCGAATACTCACTCAATTTTTGTTGTTTTGTAAATGCTGCTCGGTCCTGCAGTTTCGAAATTTTTACTACAAGTTTTCTAATGCCGACTTTTTTATCATAACCAGGAGAATGTTCCGATCTAAACGCACGTAAAATAGAATTTCGTCTCTTCTTTCACGTGTCATCATCTTGTCTAAGAGTGTACAAAATACGAGTTATGGCGTTGTGTAGCCACATCGGATTCATTTGTGCCACGTGCTTTCCAATCGCAGCCCGCGCAAAGTATGCAGGTTGTAGCTACCTTCCTCTCGATCGGAATGCAGCTGACATGGTCGGGATTGAAAATCAAATCCCAACCTCGTGATGAGAAGTGCAATGGCACTGTGAATGAGCGCAATGCCACAGTCACTGTGATAGCATATGAAAAAGAATTAAGGCAGCTTCGACCTAGTGGTGCCAAGCCTGAAGGGAGTGCGGAGCTGAGTAGCCTTCCTTTTTTCTCTTCGGTTTTCTCTTTCTTTCCTCCTCTCCCTCTTTCTTGTTCTCTTTTCCAGTTTTTTTCTGTTTTTCTTTATTTCAATTTTTCTTCGTAGTTTCTTGCTCTCTTTCTCTCTCTTTCCTTTTCTCGCTTACTTCCTCTTTCCGTTCTCGTACGTGGTTTGTGTTGTGTTTCCCCAGCCACAGTAGTAATGTCCGCACTTAATATCGTCCTCAAGGCGCTCGAAGAACAAGAGGAAGAAGACTTCTGCTTGGCGCGAACGCGCGCTCATTATGCTACAGTTGGCTATGCTAAATGTGGTTTTGCATGCGTTAATATCATCATCAAGGTGCTCGAGGAACAAGAGGAAGAAGGCTTCTCTTTGGCTCGAGCGCGCGCTCAATACGCTACAGCTGACTATGTTGTATGTGGTTTTGCCTGCGTTACGCCAAGCGACGACGATAGCATACAATCACGGCATACGGCAGCATACGACAGCCCGGGCCCCTAAAGTGCTCCGCACTTAATAACTATTTCCAATATGCTATGGTCGGATACAACTTCAGATGTCTGTGGCATTCCCTCATCAAAGTCGGATGCACACAAGCCAGACACACGTCATGAGCCGGAGGACTGGTAACCCCCTCCTTCGGAGAAGATTGCCGACTGCATGAGTGGGACCATTTCTTTACTAGCGCAGGCAAACGGTTGCCCCGCATCGGTCATCTGGACAGTGCCTCTCCGGACTCATTAAGTTCTATGCGACTACAGTTTTAACCGGCATCACCAAGGCATCCATAAAACAGGTTACTCCACACGACAGATCAGTTTGAGGAGCAACGTTCTTTGAAATGCGCTACATATATTGGTATCTTTTTTGCAATCTTGCAAACGTAGTCACTACTTAATTCTTATAGCTGGGTTTTCATAGCTTTCCTAGTAAGTGTCAACATCTTTTCCACAATTCGGCCCAATCATTTGTATATCTGAACTCCTTTTCGCTGCAATACGGTGAGTGAATTCATCGTTTGCATTCTTTTGAAACTCGCATTTTGGCTTTAGCCACAATATTGTTTGTCGTGAGGCATTTCTATGATATTTAAAATCATTATACATCACTTCTTTGGCAATAAACCACTAATGATGTCCCGTGCGATAGTGATTAAAGTACCGGACATTCTAGACTCTCCTGCATATCAGCATTCACGCTTTCTCATAATTTTCACCACTCAAACGTAATACGATAATGTCGATAGCATGAACAGAACTTTCCAAATATTGTATCACGACCCTGTACAGCCGATGAACATGTAACCCAGTGATCGTCGGAAGCCAACGTGACATACAGGCAGGAAGAAAAACGGCGCCAACGGTACGAAGCTGAAATGCCGTAAGTCCTCGCATCCGACGGGCGGCTGAATCGAGCAGCGTGGTTGTAAGGCCGCGAGTCCGGCAGCGTCGATTATCGGTGCACGGTGCAATTTGGGAATACCGAGAGCCAAAGAAGGCGAGCGACGACACTGGTCCCCGAATTAAGAAACTGCTCGCCTTAATTGGGAAATGTCTGGCGCGCACTGCGGGGACACTGATGCTAAGACAGTCTCGCTCGACGCTGTTATCCGCCACGGCCTCTCCACGAAGTCCCTTGTTTCACAGCGCTGCCCGTTGATCATGCTTCGCTTCTT
This sequence comes from Rhipicephalus appendiculatus, assembly GCA_030522465.1. Classification (NCBI taxonomy): domain Eukaryota; kingdom Metazoa; phylum Arthropoda; class Arachnida; order Ixodida; family Ixodidae; genus Rhipicephalus; species Rhipicephalus appendiculatus. The sequence goes on from JALIZH010017491.1 coordinate 25,863, forward strand.
TCGAGCCCCGTGGGTAGAGGAAAGCGAATGTCCGTACTTTAGTCTCCCCCGGAAAAGAATCGAGCGAGTCCAAAGGTGCGCTAAGATTGAAAGTCGCTTCCTCTGACGCTATAGGGCCCTCGTCCAGTGGAGCTCGCCAAAGCTCTGGGGCTGCATTTTGACCAATCTCCACGCCTCCTTCCTTTCTATATCCACTCCCAAAGGAATCCATCTTCCACGCATTGCCCGTTCGACGTTTTCGACGACATGTGAGCGGTAGCCTCACTCTGTTGCAGAACTACCTTCAATTTTTCTTGCCCTCTATGTTTTTATGTGATTTTCTGCCATTCGAGACTCTGCAGCGCGGTGAATGGTTGCTGCTCGTTTGTGCGTCTGTGCGAAACACACGTCTCTTCCGCATAGACGTACGATCGGTCGCACGCAGCCTATTGTACACGGCTCACCGTTTCTTTTCCCTGCTTTGTTTGTACCATTGTTCCTCTTGCCTATACGTTCCTGGGATAGCTTTTTTTTTTTCGTTCTACAACCTTTTCTTCTTTATGTTCTTGCAGACGAAACTAGTGGGGCGTGACCGCCCTTTCCCTGTCGCACGCCTGTCGGCGCTCGATGCTGATTAAAAGATGGCCGCCGGCAATTCTTCGACGTGGAGCTGTGCTCGCGGTGTCACGTGGACGACCCGGAAGTGGGGATACCAGGTGCTCGTCCGCTTCTGCTGCTGTCACTTTCGAGCTTGTCAGCATTTTCCCTTCTTTTTGCCCTGGCCCTCCCAATATTTAGCCCCGTCCTGACGGGAAAATATCCGGGTATGTCGACGTACCGCAAGTCCTAGTACCCGTAAGGGCTCAGGCGCTGACGGCCAATGACGGGTGAATGTCCACTAAGCTGATTACTACTTGCGTTCGGTCTTCCGTCTACTTTGGCCTAATGAACCCGGTCCGAAAATGGCGCCAGGGAAGGCATGAAGCGAAATGTACAAATCTCGCGCGGCTCCTAAACTGTCTCCAATGGGCTTCGTATTATAGAAGTTTTGAAAAGTGCACCATGCGCGTGTGACCCCTTTCCAAGCCTCTGCAGCAACCTGTGAGTTTAAACGTGTCTTCCAAACAGCGTTAGCGCAACGCAACGCATTTGCTATTCAAGTCTTCTTTCCGGAAAGATGCGCCACAATTAGTTTTCCTTTACGGCACTGAAACGGCTTTTCGGTTCAGAGACATATTTTCTTTCTTTCTCGACGTTTACTGAGGAGATCACTGGTTCGTGGCCTCTCTCTCCTCCGCCTAAAATGATAACCCCGGATGTCAGTTTTCCTGCTTCTCTGGCACGTTGATTCAGCTTAAAACGGTGGTTTAGAGCCCTACAAGTGCCATCAATGAAAGTGAAATTGTGAACAGTCACAGCAGTTTGAACGTGTACAAAAGTGTTCGTTTGTTCATTCCTTTATGTGTGCGTGCGTGTGTGTGGTTGTGTGTGTGTGTGTGCGTGCGCGTGTGTGCGTGCGTGCGTGTGCGTGCGTGTGTTTGTGTGTGTTTGTGTGTGTGTTTGTGTGTGTGTGTGTGTGTGTGTGTGTGTGTGTGTGTGTGTGTTTGTTTGTGTGTGTGTGTGTGTGTGTGTGTGTGTGTGTGTGTGTGTGTGTGTGTGTGTGTGTGTGTGTGTGTGTGTGTGTGTGTGTGTGTGTGTGTGAGAGAGAGAGAGAATGTGTGTGTGTGTTATCGTTTAGCTGCCACTCAAGCGTCGCCAGCGCGAAGTCGGCGACGGGAATGATAGCATGTTGGTCGTTCCGTACGCAAGTAGAAGCAGTGAAAGGTGTTTGGACAAAACAACAGCTTTAATTTAGCTATTGCGGCACAAGCACACTAAATGGAACACTTCAAGTAAACTAACAATATTCGGAGTCAAACAATAGGCTTACAAAATAACAGTATTACAAAATACACAAATTGGATTAACACTAAACAATGGAATCAAATTAAACCGAAAAGGCGTGAAAGTTTGATGGTATAAACAGGTGAAGGCATCCGTGAGATGACCGGCAGCGTTGCGTCCACGACGATCGGATGCGAGAAGTCCCGAAGAGTTCTGGCACGACTGCGATGTCGGTGGATCCGAGTTGCAACGCCGATGTTTCCGGGAGTTAGTGCTTGAAGGAGATCTCAGACAGGTTGAGCTAACCTGAGATTGAAGTCCCGATGCCTACGTTGCAGACGTGTCTCAACTAGGCGAACGGCTAAGTTTAGGTGGCCAGCCGATACTAAGCGCACACTAAAAACTTCTAGAAGGGATACTCTTTGATCTATTTCTATTCCATGTTTGCCAAGCAACTAGACTGATTAGCAGGGACGATATCCTGCGCTTAAATCCTCTTCGTGTCCCCTCACTATTATCCAGGGGAAAAAGGGGACCATCAACATGGGTCAAATCATGCGCATTGCGTTGTCACAAAGTCCACCCTCAAAATATTAACGACGCCCCTTTTTAATTAGGCCAGGGTTCTGCAATAATCAAGATAGACAACCCGTTTAAGGTGACCGCGTAGTCGGCTCGTGCACGTGCAGCTCCTTCCGTGGGAACGTATCTTGTCTCCATTCTTAGCCGAGCGTTTAGCAGTCAAAAAGTTCGGGGCACAGTGCGGCTGCCGTCGCCGCGGTACTGAACAAAAAACCCCGTGGCTACTCAGGATGCATCGACAACCGAGAACCGCCCAGGTGATGCCATAAGGAGCTTCGCCCCTAAAACAAGTCTTTTCACGTCCAAGCCGGCGTGCCGGTCAGCGGGGTTGGCTCGGCGCGCATTAATCTGCATGACGACGGGTCGAAAAAGTGGCATTCCGTGACAGTGTATGTGTGTGTGTGCGTGCGTGCGTGCGTGCGTGCGTGTGTGCGTGCGTGCGTGCGTGCGTGCGTGTGTGTGTGTGTGTGTGTGTGTGTGTGTGTGTGTGTGTGTGTGTGTGTGTGTGTGTGTGTGTGTGTGTGTGTGTGTGTGTGTGTGTGTGCGTGCGTGCGTGCGTGCGTGTGTGTGTGTGTGTGTGTGTGTGTGTGTGTGTGTGTGTGTGTGTGTGTGTGTGTGTGTGTGTGTGTGTGTGTGTGTGTGTGTGTGTGTGTGTGTGTGTGTGTGTGTGTGTGTGTGTGTGTGTGTGTGTGTGTGTGTGTGTGTGTGTGTGTGTGTGTGTGTGTGTGTGTGTGTGTGTGTGTGTGTGTGTGTGTGTGTGTGTGTGTGTGTGTGTGTGTGTGTGTGTGTGTGTGTGTGTGTGTGTGTGTGTGTGTGTGTGTGTGTGTGTGTGTGTGTGTGTGTGTGTGTGTGTGTCTCTTTCGTAAAAGATATAGACGCGACGGGAACCATTTCACAGTCGCATTCCTTTTGATTTGCTGTCATACAAAGCAGTTGGCGGCTGCTCTTCATGTAAATTGCCGCGTGAACAAAGAGTGTGCACTAGCACCTGCTTCTACGAAAAAAAAAAATGTATGTATAGACTTATATATATATATAACTATCTCAGACAGTCTATGTTTTGTGTCACGTGCACACATATTACTTGTGACCCAGCGCGTAATCAGTCATTCACTTCCCGTTCTTTTTAATTCAAATAAAAAAAATAAACAAAGGACTTCTCGCCATTCGATGGCGACGGCTGCCCCTTTCCACTTGGTTCTGAAATGATGATAACATTTAGGAAATGCACGAAACTTTTGGCTTTGATTTGAATTTTTACTTCGGTTGAACATACACGTTCCTGTTTGAAATGGTCTGTCGCAAACACCCATGCGTAGGATCTCCGTATGAGGTAACCCTTATTAATTGTCGCATAATATGATTTGCAGCACGACGGCGTTAGTCCGAAGAAGCTCAGAAATTGCGCATGGTCTTTACTGGTCATGTTTATGGAAACTACATGCCATCATCTCATTATGAACTACACCTATTTGGAATCATAACCAAAGGAGAGGCGAGCATTAGGTTCTGAAAATAAGGCCAAGTGAAAGAGGCATTTACATTGTTGGAGATTTTTCGGTGGTGAGCACCGGTGTTGCAAGGAACATTGTGCGCGACAGTTCATTTGAAGAGTGCATCGGCTCGACGGGAGACAAACCATGTACAGCTGAACGGCTGCGGCTACCACTCTCACAACCTCGTCCTTCCTGTGCGTGCAACGACCTTGAGAAGCGAACTTTGCAAGCTGGTTTTGTCGCAGACAAAGTGTGTTTGCGGTAAAGCCAGCTTGTAAAATTTTGGGTCGCGTGCCTCGTTTGCGCAACAAAATACGACGTGTCGAACGCGATCATCCGATTTAATTTCGTGGTAGGCGCCTGTCGCAGACATGACTGTCGTACCTATTTTTTCACCCGCTTTCGTCGACCAGCAAACTTTTGTCATAGAAGCTGCGATGCATCAGCAGCCGTCGCTGCACGCCGTCTCTCCGGCATTGCGTCCACCGGTAAACAATTTAGCGGGTGCTCGACCTCGGTGGGGCAGTAGTCGCTGATAGGGTTGAGTGGCCCAAGTATTTTCACAGACAAGTACGCAGTCCTTGTGTACATTACTGCAAATTGACTCGTCTCGCCGGAATTGCTAGGAGGTGCTCATAATTCAGTTACATTTATTGAATTATTTCCGTCCACTATGCCGTTTGCGGGCTGCACTGGGGCCCCAATGCGCAGCATATTGCATGTCACTCCCCAAAGAATTAAGTGCCTGGAGGAATGCTTATTGAAATGTGGCTTATTTTATCAATAACTTCAGCTGCATTATTTTTTTTTGTTTACCTCGAACCAGGGCCGATATTTGAAATGAAGTTGCGTACTTGACCCGTACGTGGTGTTTTCTTGATCAATTAACGCCACAGCAAACACGCTTATTTGGGCTCAAAGCCCTACACTGAGCCGTTTGCCCTCAATAAGCTCACAAAGTGGATCAATATTCTTTGTTGTTAGCGCATACCAGCATCAATCAATCAATCAATCAATCAATCAATCAATCAATCAATCAATCAATCAATCAATCAATCAATCAATCGATCGATCGATCAATCGATCAGTCAGTCATTCAGTCAATCAATCAATCAATCAGTCAAGCATTTAATCAATCGATCACCTTACGCTTCAAGAAGTTGACATGTACAAAACGAAACTGCAAAGCGCGACGAAGAAATTTCAAACAAGCATTCGGACTGTGACTATACATGCGCACTAGAGTCACCCACGGGCTTCCTGCATCTTTTGGCCCTAATGTTATCCATTTCCATTTGTTACTTCGCAAGTCGATTCGTCCTCTTCGGCGGTATACAGATAACACTCTCCTTTTACGCAAATATGTTATCGTACGCCGTGGGAATCAAAAGACAGATAGCGAGAACGCTTCTTGAGTGCCATTCATTTGATGGATACGTAGGGTAAGGCGGGGCAAAATGAGACACGGGGCAAAACGCGACATTTTGGCTTTGCCAACCTCTATAGCTAATACAGAAAGTACTTTTCTTTGTTTCTATAATTCAGCGAGAGGTGCTGGCAGTTGTCCACCTTTTCATGTGTAAAAGTTGATGATTGCTCACAGCGTTCGCGTGGGAAAAATTACGCGGCTGGTGTCAGTGTGTTCGTGACCCCTCAAAAAGGAGCGAAATTCTGCTCGGCCAAATTTTCGGATCCGTGCATGAAGCTACTTTGCCATCAGTACGACAACGTAAGTATTTATATTGTTACTTTATCTTACTAGCTACATACTACCAAAATTTTAGTTCATTTGGTGCCCGGGGCCAAAGCGGAAATTTTTTTGAATTTGGGCATGTGAGGGGGGGGCAAAACGCGACAAAAAGGCATTGAATTGCCTTAGAGAGTGTCTTATTAAGTGAACCATTTATTCACACTCATTATATATTATATATATTTGTTTAAGAGGGTTCGGACGCACAAAAGAATATCATATAGAGCTTCCTAGGAGGAAAACGACGTGAAAAAGCACTGATTGCTGTTCAGAACAGTCACTCCGTTTGCGCTGCAACGAGGTTTTTCTGCGTTCCCAAGGATGCTCTTAAAAGATGCGAATGCAAAATTGGAAGAATCTGTAACTTCAGCCATTCGCAAACACGTCTTGGGATCGAGTTTTATTGACATTCCTTTCAATACCAAATTAAAAAAAAAAAACAAGCGCTAGAAAATCCGAATCTAGCGCAGTTTTAAATTCCTCGCCTCACGAAGCCCGGCTGACGAAGTTTAAAGCCACGAAACGCTCGCGCAGTTCTTCACCAAAACGGCAAAAGGAGGCGAAGAAGATCCGTCAGAATATACCTAGCGTCCAATCGTTGAATGCTCCAATGAAGTGTAAGCGTTCAACAAAATACAACAATAGCACGAAGGAAGATTGGTGGTGTTTAATCTGCTAGGAGGTTTTGGAGCAAAACAGCGCAGGGTTCTGTCTGGATTCAGTCCGTGAAGTGCAAGGACTGGGGTCATGAAGGCTGTGTGAGGGCCCACGGAGTTTAATTTGAAATGCTTCCACGGCAAAAACTGAAGGGATGAAATTTTTTTCACACTGTCTCATTTTGCCTCGCAGGTTGGGGCAAAATGAGACATCTGGTGCATTTTTAATTTCTTTTTAAAATAAACTTTTTAACTGCGGCAACATGGTCATATTTATGTAGCACGTACCTTGTACCCAAAGGAAAGTTTATGCATTGAAGTTTAATGGTAAAGAGTGAAATAAAAATTAATATTCACTATTTTCAAATTATTGTCTCATTTTGCCCCATCTTACCCTACGTGCTGAAGTCCTAACTTCTTTCGTGCAAGATTTATCGAGTTGGTTGCAGCATTTCTGATGCTAAGATGGATAGTCAGCGCCACCGCTCGGCTGGCTGTATAGTTCGTTGACAGCATGAAGTGAACTCATAGCCAATCTCCACGGCTCCTGGACGATACAATGCACTTTCGTCTTGCAGGGTGGGATATTCATGGGCCGCGTATGCACAGAGTCCACGTCACATATATTCGAGACACATTCGCACTATGACTCAAAGAAAGCTAACCTCGGTGTCGTATGATAGATACATGGTGAGTCACGGCCATATTATCGCAAACGACATCGCAAAAACCTTTTCTTTCTTTCTTTTTTCTTTTTTTTGCTGCTGCTGCGTACAATTTCATTCTTCTTCTTTTGTTACCTTGGTATTCTTAGCTTCTTTGTTATATTTTGTTTTGCATTAAGTGTGACTTTTGCTCGCATGATGGTTCTCTGATACAGCACTGCTTGTTTCTCTTACATGGTACATCCCATACGATAATGTCAGTGATGAGAAATCGCTGAAACAAGACAAAACCTCCTGGGAGGCTGCCATGCGCAGCGCGGAATTCGACCACCAACTCCTGGCCGTCCAGAGGGCCAAAGACATCGCCGAGAGGCTCAACCTCCCGGCACCATCCTGGGTGGAGCCACCTGGCTGAGCTAGCGGGGCCTCCGGTCCCGTTCACTCTCTGCCACTTTTGGACCCAAATAAAGTTATCACTCACTCACTCAGACAGCTTCGCACCAGGGACATTTCTTGTCACTTCGAGCTTGTATCTTCCCTTCACTTCTCTCGAGTACTTTAGCTGTCTTGTCATAAGTGGCTTGTCCGGTCATCTGCTGTACTGATAATAATGAACAACGATGATAAATACAACCAGGTTCAACTCTGAAATCATAGTACATTGCTTCGTATATAACATCATACGTATAGACATACACACTTTAACAGATGTGTTTGCACGAATGCCTTTGTTATGAAACTGCGTGCCTTTTCGGAGATGACGAGGAGTTTTTGTGTCAGTAGTTAGACCTTGCTTTTGAAGGAAACGTATTTTATTAATTTTGTATTGCGCCCAACATATCAGTGCTTCCGCTAAAATGACAGGGCCTCTCACCTTAGTGAGTGTCTATTTCTAAATAAAGTTTCAATACGGTTGCAAAGCAAGAGCGTTCAGTCGGCTGTTGATGGTGATCCGAAGCTCTTTTCTTTAGGATATTATTCCTAGTTTAATTACACAGAACTCGTTCGGCCTGACGCCGATAATTAAGGTAATGAAAGCTGGCTACATGTAGGTGAGCTCACAGGTGCCACTTTATATTGCGCGACCCGCCTTCGATACTACACCGGGCACATCCCTCATCTGCCAGATCACGGTGGCACCCTGCTCAATTTGGAGGTATTAGTGGAGCCCGAAGCACATACCGATCCCGTAGCGGGAGTATTGGGTATCTGCACTAATCGCTCGCATCGCTTGTGCACGCCTTTCTTTTTTTCGCCCTGCCGGACCAACGCGTGGCTTCCGTTGGGTGCACTGATGGGTTCCTTTTTAGCGCTGCGAACTGCGGTAGCTATCGCTTGGAGCACGCCCAAGAAGTCTGTGCGTAAACATGTTATAATGCACGCACGTCACCATTGTTGAGTGATATGTGCTGCAGTAATCTCTTTACCGTCAGGGTAGTGAAATGCCGACAGGTAAATGCTGCTATGTATACGCTGATCACCGTTCTATGTCGGAAACAAGGCTGCTCGCATATGCGGAAGGCAGGAAAAAGCAGATGGCTAAGACAAATGTAAAGGGGCCGAAGTGATTTCTTTTAAAAATAACGCACGCCTCCGGCTACCCGATCTTCCCTTCGACGTCATAATCAGCGTTTTGTTTTTGGGGCATACTTGGGATAAGTGTAGCTATACCATACGAACAAAATTTACCCTGTAGCAGCGCCTAGGAAGGCGCAAACACAAAAGAAAAAAAATGTGCGTCACGAGCGCTAATATATTTGTCGCCATTCGCAAAGTTCCGCCTTCTTAAAGACCGTGGATCGATAATCAACATCAATAATATCACCAAGCTTTGTTGTCATCCCAGTACAAATTAAGCTTGCCATAACTTAGAAGCTTTGCTTGCCTCCGAGATGTGTGCGAGAAGTCCGTATTTGAGCATTCCTTTGCAAATCGCTTTTTAGACGGAGCCTTTTGTGTCATCTTCAATGGCACCATTTTCGATTTCTTGTCACTATCATGCATTATCAAAACTTCCTCTCACTTCAAGCCAGGGAGCGAGTTCCCTAGAATGACGGCGGCCTATTTCAAAGTTTTGTAATATACTTCTGCGTGTGCCCGATCAGGCGTGAATTTATGGCGTAAAGATACTCCTTTGCGTTTGACAGGCAGGATTATAGAAAGAAGTGAGGCCCAGTTGTAGAGTGCACATCATTCCCTATCGCCTTTCTCTTTCTTCGGCACATGCCCCACCACCAGAGTTCTGGGATGGTCCGATTTCTTTTTTGTTCCTCACCGGAAAATTCGATTGAGGGAAAAAGCTATTCGATGCGCTCCATTTTCCGCCATTGCTAAAAGCAAAAGAAAATGCGCACAACGAAATACCGTTTTACACCATCCTTTCGGCGTTGACAAGTGAGATGGTGCTGTACCAACTCCCCTACTTCCTTATCACTATGTCGTTTTTTTTTTTTACTGGTTATTATTATGAATTTTAAAGTTGTTTGGCGAAAATAGTGCACGGTATGTCGTCCGCAAAATACATCGGTAGTAGTGCAGAAACGAAGTTCTTCGTTCCTCTCACATCGATCAGTTCTCTAATAATCAGAAAATTTTCAAGCGATCTGCTAGAGTATTTCTAGCAGCCGCCACGCGTCTCGGGAGCGAGATTGATCGAATCCAATAGACTTAGGTGGCCGCGGTCTACTTCTCTTGTGTGCCTGGCCGTATACAGTGGCCCTTGAGAGCAGACCAGTGTTTAATTATGCAGTCAAAGTCTTAAAGAGCCATGTCGTCAAATCGCGACGTCATCACGTCAGGATTTTTTGCATCACTTGTCGTGTTGACGCCGCCGATGGGGTACGCCGACGCGGGATGCCGGTCACTTGTCACGCTTAGACCTGTGCGCCGGTCCCAATATTGCCGGCGGCGGCGCGCCGGTGTTTTCACCTACGGCGGCGGCGCGTCAACGGCGCGGGGCTCATCGGTTCGGCGGCGGCGCGGCGCGGAGGGGGGGGGGTACATTCAAGATTCAAGAGTTGGTGGGAAAAGAAATTGTTGCTTCAATTTTGAAAAAAAAAATCTTGTTTCCCTGAAAAGGCGAAGCAGTGAATGCGATAGCAACATGTCTTAATGTTATAACGAACTAAGCCTAGCAGCTAAGTCTCTTTCATCCAATCTTGCGAAACCTCAAAACGCTGGTGTATGGGAATACGACCACTCCCGGAAAAAAAGCGGTTTACGTGCAGTTTATCGTATCAGTGGTCACAGCACAAAGCGGTGAGATCATAGTGCGTCGAAGGGAATACGAGCCGTATTCCCTTCGACGCACTACGCCGAGATAGGCGCGCGCCAGCGATCGCGACCGCATCTTTAAGGCTGATTCAAACCGGCGACTAGCACCGGTCGCGCGACCATTTGCGACTGGCGACCAAAAAAGCGACTGAAAGCGACCCATGTTCACACCGGCAGAGGCTGCATGCGAGCGACTGGCAGTCGCAAACCCAGAGAGGCACGTCCGGATCTCGTTATCAGCGAGCCAAGGGAGCGCAATAAAAAAGAAAAAGAAAAATCGACGAGCCCGGTTGTAAACAAATGCTGACGTCACTTCTGGGCTTCGCTGATTGGTTCCAGCTGTCCTGCGACTGCAGTCGCGCGACTGAAAAGTCGCACAGCGAGCGACTGAGCAAAAGCAGTCGCTTTGCGACCGAAGCGACTGTTTGCGACTGTTTGCGACCAGTCGCAAAGCGACTAACTTGGTCGCGCGACCGGTGCTAGTCGCCGGTGTGAACCAGCCTTTATAGTCAAAGTTCACATTTGCGGCTCCAGTTACTCAGCGCCCCCTACCCCGGCGTCCGTTCGTACTCCTTCCTCCGGTGAAAGACGGACAGGGCTTTTTTCTGATTGAGGAGCAATGGACGGCATACCTCGCCCGCGGAGTGATGTTATCGCATGCACTCTCCGTGCGATGGAGATGGGCAGCTTGTTTCATACATATGCTTCAGCCGTGTTCCTAGCTACACTGTAAAAAAAGATCGAGTAAAAAGGGTGCTTTTTGTCACACAATAATCGTCATCTATCTTGTGTTCCTTTCCTTGCATTATCGCCGCGCGTCCGGCGCTTTCAGGCCACGAACGACATACGCGTTATCAGCGTCACATAGCATTCTTGATAGGAAAGTGGCCAGCGCCGAGTTTTCAAGAAAGGAAGCGCAGGCAAGCTAGATGACGATTATTGTGTGACAAAAAAGCACCCTTTTTACTCGATCTTTTTTTACAGTGTAGCGCTCGCGAGCTTTTACTCGGGGGTACAGCATACGATGGGCGTACCAAAGTTAACTATTTCAACTTTATAAGGAACATGACGGCGACTATGAAAACCTGTACATAGTGTCCATATAATTGTTATCGTAATAAAAAAAATATATACAAAAACCGTGGAAGCGGGCTGGCCTTTTTTCTGGAGAGCTGCATCGTCTTCGCTGCAAAGAGTTCGTTCAAGAATCAAATAATGCGGCGCCTCTTCCATTGGTTTCGCTCGCGCTTTCACTACATTTCTTACAGGCGATATCTCCTCGACACTTATTTAACCACAAAGCATGTGTAGAACGTGATCGAAGTGTTCAGCCTATCTGGATTTCAAGGTTTTCGGCTACACTGTTCTTTTCGCTTGCGCAGTTGGCAACTGACAAAATGGAGCGAAATCAGTTCATCGCGCACGATGATCATGCGAGGTGAGACAGAACGGGCAGGCGAATGCATAGCAAAGCAGGGTAGGAGACCATTCACAACAGATATCTCTCGTATATGGGCCAATCGAGAGTATGTGCCCTAATCATGTCACGTGAATCACCGTTCTTCCGTCACGAAGAGCGCCAAAAAAAAAAAAAGAAACGTGGAAAGCCGAGAGAGAATAACGCACCCGATTTTCTATCTTCAGAGGCTGTTTTGGGGACCTTAGAGAGAGAGAGAGAATAAAAAGAGAGAAAGGCAGGGAGGTTAACCAAAAGTGTAGCATCCGGTTTGCTACCCTGCACTAAGGGGAGGAGGAAAGGGAAAAGAAAGATGGAAAAGGAAAGTGATGAGGAGAGTAGAGGCGCGAATAAAAAAAAAAGAAAAAGAGGGCAGGGTGCTATAGCCTATTCAATAGGCCACTGCCATGCAAAAAGTTCAGTAAGGCCTTGACTGACTTTCTCTGTGAAGACAGTTCGCGTCGGCATTCGAGCACTGTCTGTTCTGACAAGGGTCTGTCGTCAAGGCGGGCCAACACAGCAGCTAGCGGCAGTCTATGCGCGCTGTAGCGAGGACAGTGACAAAGCACGTGGTCAATAGTTTCATAGCTGCCGCAATGGTCGCAAGCAGCACTGTCTTCCATGCCGATTCAGAATGCTAAAGATTTGGTAAAAGAGACACCAAGCCACAGTCGGCAAAGCACCGTTGTCTCGAGTCGAGAGTCCGGACGGAGGCCGAAGTCGACGAGACGGGTCCAGCCTATGCAGACGCGTGTGCCGTAAACTTGCTGCGTTCCAGAGGGATTTAACATCTTCATTTGCAATCGCTCGTATTTTCATGGCAGCATCAGTCCTTGAGAAAGGGATGGCTTCTTGTATACCGTCTTCGTGCGCAGATCTAGCAGCTGCGTCGTCATGTTCGTTGCCCAATATGCCGCAGTGACTTGGAAGCCACTGAAACGTGATGTCATGTCCTTGGATGAAGAGGTGGTGGAGGAGCTCTCTGATTTCCAACAGTAGTTGTTCATGAGGTGCCCGACGTAAGGCGAATATCAAACACTGTAATGCTGCCTTGGAATCCGTGAACACGCTCCATTTCTTGGCTTGTTGGTGGTGAATTACTTTAAGTGCGCTTCGTAGAGCAGCAAGTTCCGCAGCTGCCGATGTCGTCTGGTGAGATAGCCTGATCTTCACGGTGGTTGCTGTTGCAGGGAAGATCACCGACCCTGCCGACCCATCCACAGTGGTTGAGGCGTTAGTTTTCGCCAGCCCAACCTAGCCAAGTTGCACCATTGTCCTTTGTCAGGTTTCAGATATTCGTCCTGCCGAATTATTCGAAACATCGAATACAAGCTATTCTAAATTCGAATGGACTTATTCGATCCGGTATTATTCGATTCGAATTCGAAACTGAAATATTCGCACACCCCTACTGTTTCTATTGATTTCTTCATCTCTCTTTATGCATTTCTTTCTTTTTCTTACTCTTTGTATTTTTCTTACTATTTCTTCCTTTCTTTCTCTCTCCTTCTCTTGTTCGCTTCCTTCTTTTTGTTTATTTTTTTATACGTGGTTTTCCCTGTGTTACGCCAAGCGACCACAGCATACCACAGCCGGGGCCCCTGAACTTCACCGCACTTATTATCGTCATCAAGGTGCTCGAAGAACAAGAGGAAGTAGACTTCTTATCGCGAGCGAGTGCTCAATATGCTACAGATGGCTATGCTATACGTACTTTTGCCTGCGTTAGCTACGACAGCATACCATGAGAGCATACGATGACAGTTAGGACAGCCCGGGCCCGTAAAGTGCTCCGAATTTAAAGTACTTATCTTCGCATTCCCAGGCAAGAGGTAATACCTACCAGTAAGTTGCGCGTGATGGTCTACGTGAGAGATAACTGGTCACTCTCTTGACTTCTCTCTTGTGTGTGTGTTTTCCCGTGGTGTCGTTTTAACATGGATATCTACCAACCAGCTCAGCTATCGGTTATTCTAATTTTTAAATTGCCTTTACTTCTCAATTTATTTATCGATTACTCGAGTCACAATGTAAGGATAAAAAGTGTATTAACCCATCGATATATATTACTGATTCATTTTATTTATCTATGCACAATGTAGCAGGCCCAAGCAGTGGCGTAGCCAGGGGGTGGCACACCGGGCACGTGCCCCCCCCCCCCCCGAAATTTTTTTTTCGCCATGACATACATAGCGAAAAATGACCATTTCAAGGAGGTGCCCTCCCCGAAATCAAGGGGGTGCCCCCCCCCCCCGCAAAAAAATTTCTGGCTACGCCCCTGGGCCCAAGGCTCCACGAATATGCTATCCAGCGAGTTGGATCGTCGCTCTTTAAGGCTGTAGGGCGCCGCTGTGTTGAGCTCAGAAAATACTCTTGAGAGTTCTGGAGGAGAGAAAGATACGAGAACTTTCGGGGAGCTATTCTCGATGTGTCCATCTAAAGGAGATGTCCACAGTCCATTTCGGCAATGCGCTTTCAGTTATTCGAAAAAGCGGTGAGCGGGATGTGTGCTCTTGACCACGTCGATGCACCAAACCCGCCAGCACATTCCCAGCGAGGGGCGTAGCCAGAGGGGGGGGGGGGGGGGGGGGGGCACCTCCTTGATTTCGGGGAGGGCACCTCCTTGAAGTGGCCATTTTTCGCTATGTATGCCACGGCGAAAAAAAAATTTCGGGGGGGGGGGGGGGGCACGTGCCCGGTGTGCCACCCCCCTGGCTACGCCACTGTTCCCAGCGTAAGAAGAAAGTGGACGAAATCTACAGATGATAGGAACTTGTCAAGTCTGAACTTGCATATGGATGTGTCCCAGATGTTTGAGAACGATGCAGGGAATGCGTACCGACCTTCACAGGTGCGTTAGACGGGCGGCCGCATTAAACCTTATTCGATGGCTTAAGGCTGTTTCACATGCTGCGATTGCAGCGAAAAAAATCGCTCCATTCGCTCAGTTCGTAACTGCCGCTAATGGCGGTTTCGTTTCACGTGGGCAGCGAATGGTCTGCAATTTTCGCTCTGCGACTGGCGCGGCGAAAAACGTTGCTTGCTGCCTTTCTTTGCGGCAGACACTTCACAAATTTTCAAACGTAATGTAAAGAACTGTGTGTGTGTGTAGCAAGTCAGCGATTTACACACGCCGGCTAAATTCTCTGCTTTTCAATAAAGAGCTCTCTCTCTCTCTCTCTGAACGGTAACGAAGAGCACGCATGTTTTGTCATTGAAGAGCACTTTCCAATCTAAATTAATTTTAAAGTACGCAAACACGGCCATCCCTAAAAGCAAAAACGTCGACGCAATTTTAACGGCTCGGCTAGCCCGGCATTATTTTGACGGGTCCCGACCGAAATATCGCTCCGTCCAGGCCCGTAGCCAGGGGGGGGGGCTAGGGGCACGACCCTCCCTCTTCCCCCCCCCTGAAATCCGGATGGAGGGGGGATAGATAATGAAAATAGGTGTTTTTCAAGGTGTTCAACGGGTGCCCCCCCCCCCCCCGAAAAAAATTCCTGGCTACGGGCCTGGCTCCGCCGCTGCGAACAGAGCGAAATATTCATGTGGTCGCTCCCCGCTGACCGCTGCGGCGAGAGCGAACAGCCCTTTTTTTTTCGCTGCGAGCGAATTCGCAGCCTGAAAATCGCTGCGTTTTGCGTCATGTGAAACGGCCTTTACGCGATCAGAATTTGTGCACGGCCTCAGAGAAGCGCATTCCGTCCCTCATTAGTTTCATGACATCAAAATGACGTTGCGGAAGAAGAACCGGAGAAGAGGGCGGGCTCGCCACCTAACTCCAGCCAATCAGCAACGGCCGAAATGGACAGTCCACTATGGGTGCACATCTAGAAGAACTCTCCAGCCATAAAAGATAACAGGAGCATCCTGGGAACTGTGACCAGAGCATGGAGCGCGAGGGGGGAGTGGCGTCGGAGGAAGGAGGTGACTTTGTGGACGCCAGGCATGCAGGCTCGTCAATTTTCGTTTTTTTTTTCTTTCCATGAGCTCACCAAAAGGAAAACAAAAGCATGATGGAAATTGTGACACGAGCCCGACGAGGTAGCGGCTTCAGAGGAGGTTGGCTTACAGATGCTAGGCGCGCTCTCTTCTATTGTTTTCTCTCTATGGTTGATGCGCATTCAGTTCCTCTAATTTGAGTCAAAAGTTGTGAAAACTTCGTGACGTGGAATTGACGTTGAAGAAATGGAACGAGAGGGCGCGCTGCTGGCCTAGCTCCCGCCAATCAGCGGCAGCTGAAATAGAGTGTCTATTACATGGACACATCGAGGAGAGCTCCCCCGGTGAAGTGATGTATTTTATGCCCAGACTCCTCGTTCGGGTTAAAATAAAGACTAACGGCGGCGCGCCGAAATTATTGCTCGGCGGCGGCGGCGGCGTGGTCACTCTTAGAACCTCGGCGGCGGCGCGAGCGGCGTGAGCAAAAACAAGCGGCGGCGGCGGCGCGGCGCGGCGGCGCACAGCTCTAGTCACGCTTGATGAGGCAACCAACACTTTCGCCTTAATAGCTGAAATGTCTCTCATGCATTCACCTGAAGCGACTCGATGGCGAAAACTACTTTTAACAGCAAAGCTATTCTTAGTCAAGGTTTTCATGTCCGGGTCGTGGTAGCGCTGATAGCGTGGCCTCGTATTGTGGCGAGAGTGAGCCTCAGTAGGAAGGGGAGGGCTGCGTGGGCTGCGACAGGCGAGCGCGAGGTCGGAGGATGTCGAGGGGTGAACCTTCGAGAAACGCGGCGAGATGCGGTGACGATGAGGCGCAGTGGAGTGTAAAATAGCGTGTCAGTGTAAGCGTGCAGGAGTTTGCGCTTTCAATATGGCGAACGTTTCTCATTCTCCCGAAGAAAAAGCCGCCCGACGTCAGCGTCAGCTAGAGTTGACGCTCACATCGCGCATAAGCTTCGCTGTTTCGACAGTGTTCGCGAAACGGCGCTGGCTGGATTTTTTTACCTTATTCTCAGTCGGTGTATCGATCCTTCCCCGACCTGCTCCGGAAGTTTTCGGCACTTAACGGGGTTTTGCACTGCCTCATGGACAGGAGGCATTGCAAGCTTTCCGCACTGCACCTGATTTGGCATTGCCTCCGTGACTGCCCCAGCTTTGAACGAGCAGCGATTTCATGTAGCCTTCTTGTAGCCATGACGTCGCATATTGCCAAGTTTTGTGGCGTCGTAACGACATCACGGCGGTGCCATAGTGATTTCGTTACGACGCCACAAAACTTGGCAATATGCGACGTCATAACGACGTCATATGGTGACGTCACCACGAGCTGATGAATTTTCGCATCACTCGTATTGACGCCGACACTACCAACGGTCAATTTTCTCGTTTAATGAGGTATCTAAGGCGTTCGTCCTAATAGACAGAGAGAGAGAAAAAGAAGAAGAAATTTAGAGTCGGAAGTAAAGTTAAAGCTCTAATATAGCGCAGGGACGTAGTCTGAGATGATAACTTTCGGGGATATCGCCATTATATCGCTTTCAATGCACGCTTGTTATCTGGTCGATAAGAGACGGGCAAGTGGTCGCTTCAGTCATTGGACCCGCGAGTTTTTACGCCACGCATAGACACACTAGGAAGCCTTCTGCGTAATAGGGTTCGTAACGCTAGCGTTCCTCGGTTGCGTAAGGTATTTCCAAAATATAACGTGCGTACACAGCAGGACAGTGCGGGATACACGAACTGAGGCAAGAGACGCTGAACGCAAATCTTTGGGTATCCTATTGTCCCTCGACATACTGTCTGGGCACTTTTTGAACATCAAGTGCAGGTTAGAAGGCCCAATTGCAGACGCAATGCAATATTGTACACGCTGCTTCACAGATTCACCGAAGCGTACGGAAGTTGACATGGAATTAGAGAGTCTTCGTGCATTACGTCAAAGTGCTGAAAGAAGGCACAGGCGTACCAAGCCAATTCTTGATCTTGGAGTAGCGAGGCGTAAACAGAAAAAGGTACAGTCAAGAATAGACAAGCTACAGGATCAAAGATGGAAACGTTTTCGCGAGTCATTACACCCACGCAAGCCACTGCGTCGTGTATGGAGAACCCAAAAGGACCTTCTCTCATCCGCCCAGCCACGTCATCTTTTCAAGTTCCTTGCTATCTTTCAAAACCACCGTGAGAGCAACGCCACAGAGGATTTTTGCGTGATTATCCCCGCCGGGACAGTTCTATTCACCAACATGCTTTTATGCGATATCCCCGGTCCAGGAGATAAAAGTATGGATGCTCCATTCTCTATGGAAGAGCTAGAAGCCACCATGACGCTCTGTAGACGCTCCTCTTTGCCAGGGCCCGATGGAATAACGTATGGGGCTCTGTGCCGCCTAAGCCGAGCAGCACGATGCTGTCATCGTCGTATGCTCCCGTAGCTTGGCGTAGCGCAGGCAAAACCACATATAGCATAGCCATTTGAGCGTGCGCTAGCGCCATAGAGAAGCTTCTTCCTCTTGTTCTTCGTGCGCCTTGATGATGATATTAACACAGGCAAAACCACTAATAGCATAGCCATTAGGGAGCGCGCTCGTGCCAAAAAGAAGTCTTCTTCCTCTTGTTCTTCGAGCTCCTTGATGATGACAGAAGTAAATAGAAATAAAGTGAGAAAGAAAACACAGAAAAAAACTGGAAAGGAGAAAAGGAAAGAAACAGAGGATAAACGAAAGAGAAAACCAACGAGAAAAAACAAAGAAGGCTGTCCAGCTCCGCACTTCCTTCAGTCTTGGCACTACCCGCGCGAAGCTGCCTTAATTTTTTACATTCATTTTGTCGACTACCATATTAAGATAAGGAGTCTGAATGGCTTCGAAGTGTGCAATTGGTGGAGAATAATTTTTTCACCATGAACCCAAGTTAGCTCAGAAGAAATGAAAAACGGCGGGCTCAAGATCTCCATTTTCTTTTTATAAAGAATAACCCTAGAATGTCTGATTGGTCCTCGTTGTTACGGTGACCTTATTTGAACGTGAATTGAGGCACGAGCATCACCCATATTTTCGATGATTTTGCGACACGACTTGTAAATTATTATGGTTGAAATTTCACTGACGCTTGCTTTCATTATCACATTTCAGGGGGGGGGGGGGGGGGGGGTTCATCACACCGCCCGCCTCCTTATTATTTCAGTGTATGGGGTAGACTTTGCGACACCCCCCCCTCTCAGGTGGGTAGGGGGGGGGGGGCGCACCCTTGCCCCCACCCGTGGCGTACATCTATGTTTTTTTTATATTTTTACTTCTTTCACCGAATATAAAGTCTTATCTAGAATTCACTGTGTGTCTTTGTATTGAAAATCCCAAGTCCGAGGTCGGAAAGATTTCGCAAACTGAAGCTTCAAAAGCGTGAATGCGTTGAACCGTTGATATCGCCTCGGGAGCGAGAGAAAAAAAAAGCATTTCGTCCGTTTTTCTGTGAACTGGAAAACCATCTCTTTATCTTCCTAAAAAAATACGAAAAGCTCATAAGAGGCTTAAGGCTTCACGAATATATATTTTTTTATTATTGCTATACCAATAGCCGTAATGTCCAAGCATCGAATAAGAATGTTATCGGAATGAAGGCGTTCGCGGTCTAAAAGGATGGCGGGCTCTGTGTTTGGTTATTATTACTTTTTCTTTCTATTATATAAGGGCACTCTTTAAGTGGTTCTTTCTTATGTCACCAAAGCATTTTATATCTTTCGATTTCAGGCTTTTCTGAAAAGGGTCAATAAAGGAAGCGTGAGGGTGAACGAACCCTTCCTTGCGGAAGCACTGCGCCCGATTTCATTCTAGGCAGAGCCACAAAAAGTTTTGTTTCATGAACTTTAAAACCAACTTTTTTCGTGCGGAAGATGGGCACAAGTTTCGTTTCGTCTTTATCGCTGTGGGCCTTTTCTTTTTTTTTCTTTTTTTTGAATCTTCTGCAAGTTTTCTGACTATCAATTCCGGTAGCTTGATACTTGCGCCGTGTGCGAGGCTCTAACTTGGAATGAAGGATTCATCAATCTCAAATGCAACCACTTTTTCTTAACCCGATTAGCAGTCTCTCGAAAACTTTGCTCAGTTTACGGTAAAATTATGCATCCCTACCCTAATCCATCCGTGCCAAATCTCCAACTCCAGTTTTAGCAACCTGGCAGCTCGTTGTCTTATAGGAAGAACACCGCGGTGCTGCGTTCAGAAAACAGAATTTCAAATTATTCTTGGCGCCAAATTGTGTCAACTTTGGCTCGAACCTGTAGAGCTCTGGGAATATCGCTTCTTCCTTCAATACTTTATCTGGAATAGCATGCTGCTTGTGTCACCATGCAAAGGAGACCGCAGACACTCTAAAGCAGGGCTTGGCAACTTGTTGAGGAGGAGGAGGAGGAGGAGGAGGAGGAGGAGAGAGTGGGAAAGGAAGAGACGCAATTTCTGCAGCCCTAGTTGGGAGCACGGCTCAGCTCCAACCTGTTGAGGCGGAGCGCCAAGTTGCACGAAGTCGACATGGAGTAAGTAGAGTGGAGGGAAGAGGGGGGGGGGGGGGGGGGGGGGGCTTTGCTGACAGAGAAAAAAATTCGGCTGTTTGGCAATAATCGTTATTCATAACCAATATATATAGGTAGCTATTACTAGATAAACCATTCATAGTCTATAATCATTAGAATAGCCAAATTATCAATAATCGAGAGATGTTATGTGGTTCAATGTGAAGACGTGGTACAATGCCAAATGGAATAGATCTGTCTTTGCTCCTGTTTAACCCCATTAGATGCCAAGACCTCTACGTACGCCTTACGAAATGAATTGAGAAGGGGAGGGGGGGGGTCTGATGTCGTGCAGGAGGCCGCATACTACACTTACCCACGGGCCGTATAAGGCCTGTGGGCCGCAGGTTGCCGACGCCTGCACTAAAGTATTTATAAGAGAGCTTCAATTTCTCTATTCACCCCCCCCTTACAGCCGGGATGAAAAAATTATTGATTTTCCCGTGGAAGGAAGTGAAATATTACTTTTTCGTTTGGATGGAGGAATGTATGGCCTGCAAGTTATATATACATTAGAAAGAGGAAAGAGCACTGTGGGTACAATTTGAAAATCGCGTGAGAACAACAGGTGTTTATACAAAGGTTCAGATATTGACCTACGCAGGGTCTCCCGAGCACAAATGTCGCACTGCGCGGTAGTGAGGTCACGCGTCAACTGCGCCAAAACGTTTTGTTGTTATTCTTCGCGTTACTGCCCGTCGTCCATGTTGAGCGAGCCACCAAAAGAACTGAGTGGGACATGCTCCCTTGCAAAAACAATAGATTTTTGTGTAAACGTTTGGTTCAGCGGAAAGGCTGAAGAGCTGAGATAAATGTCCACAGCTGGGAGCCACACAAAGCGTCCGTGACGTTAAATAGACATATGGTTGTAAAGAAGAGAAATAAAGCACCGCGTGGACTGAAGCCATAAAAAATTCCACGCATCTCCACGAAGTGAATCATGACGAGTGGGCGAAGCTCTGGGTATCGTATGGGTGAGTAACCGCACGTTACCCGAGCGTTGCCCCATATAATGTAAATTGAGTGACAAAAAGTGACATAAAGTGACTTAAAGCGACATAAAGTGACATAAAAAAGTCGACGACAAAGCTCGGTCCTAAGGTCCATGTCTACGTTGAAGTCGCCGACTACTATAAAGGGTTTGTACCTGTAGGTGTTTTATATTGTTCGGTCACAATTATGACTGATGTTCGTCTATTGTAATAGATAACACAATCATTGTCTATAATCATTTAAATAGGCAAATTATCAATAATCGAATATATGCGATGAAAAAGCAAAATGAGAGCGACAGGAACGCCCGAGGTAATTGGCTTTGTGCTCGCGGAAGAGGCTACGCAACCAGGAAATGGTCGACAGGTCCGTACATCTATTGCATTTCACGCTAATGCCAGTGATGAAATTCTCGGTTCGGTTGTTTGTTTTCTATACGGGCATATTGAAGGGCAAATAACTGTGGAATCCCGGCTGTGGCTGCCGCATTTTCGATGGAGGCGAAAGTGCTCGAGGCCCGTCACTCAGATTTAGGTGCACGTTAAAGAACCCCAGGGGGTCGAAATTTCCGGATCCCTCCACTACGGCGCCTCTAATAATCATGTCGTGGTTTTGGGGCGTTAAACCCCATCAATAATAATAATAATAATAATAATAATAATAATAATAATAATAATAATAATAATAATAATAATAATATTATTATTATTATTATTAATATTATTATTATTATTATTATTATTAATTTTATTATTATTATTATTATTATTATTATTGCAAATTACTAAGGGATTGCCGAAATACGCCCAAATATATAACAAAGAGAAATGAAATTTAGGTCGACGCTTAGAAGCACTGCACGAATTTAGCGCGACTTGCGAATCGATAGCTTTTCCATGTTTTCGCTGCGGATCGTACGTCGTCACTTAATCAGCATTAGTGCAATCTTACACTGAAGTAGACCTTTCAGTAAAGCGGTGATTTTTTTGTTATGTAAGTAGCGATGATAAGGATGTCAGAACTGTCACACTTCTGCCTCATGCGCAAAGGGTGTTCAGAAGTAACGCTCGAAACCAGCACTACAGGGTTTGCTCTGAAGAAAGAGCAAACATGCACTACCCCTAAACAATAAACATAGCCTGCGTACGATGCATGTCGAGTGTATTTTGAACACTATATCGGGGGGTGTAATAATATCTGGGGTGTAACGTCCGAAAACCACGATATGATTATGAGGGACGCTGTAGTGGAGGGCTCCGAAATTTCAGCTGATCTTTAACGTGCACTGACATTGCACAGTACACGGGGCTCTAGGATTTCGCCTGCAGCGAAATGCGACAGCCGCGACCGGGATCGAACCCGCGACTTTCTGGTCAGCAGCCTAGCACCGTAACCGCTACATCACCGCGGCGGACCAGAATGAAGCCTTCAGCTTAGTCTTTTGTTGTAGCACCTCGTAAAAGACTTGGTGTTAAGGGAAGACGTTGCTTATACTATTTTTCACTTGCTTTTTTCGTTTTCTTCAGAGATTATCGAGCTCAGACAAGGGGGTTTCAACACTTCTGATACGTTTTCTACGTTGTTGTACAAAACTTGTGCCCAGGGATAAGCAGCTTACCCGGGCTTCGTCGGTACAACGTAGATATTATCAGTAGGTACACAGATTAAAACTTGCGGCCAGATGGAACACCCCATCCCCTCCCTCCCTCCAACTGGCGGCGAAACAAAACAGGGCTGATAGTACGGAGTGTCTTCTTTTTCTTTTTTTTTTTTATCGCTCATGCGTTGCCTTGGAGTCTTCATTAGTAGCAGCCTTGCACAACACCGACGAAAGCGAGTGCAGAAAAGATCAGAGCTCAGAAAGGCTTTCTCATCTTACGAGCTCACATGATTCATCTCTTGCCCGCATCAACTTACTCTTCACTCAGCTATAGATTGCCCCTTGATATAAGCAGTTGTTAGGTTACAGCACTGGCAGCATCGCTTTCGCAGAAATTTGGCCACACAGGGAAAAAAAAGTCACAGTTGGCCACAAGGCGAAGCAATGAATGCGATAGCAACAAATTGGAATGCCATGAGATGAATGGCAAGCAGGTCGAAACGTGCAGCGCGCTGCTCACGCACACATGACGCACGCAAACAACACGCACAGGACGAGAGCGAACTAAAAACATTCACAGCTCGACACTTAACACGCTGCTCAAACAAAAACGACGCACGAAACGTATTCACAGGTACAGACGAGCGCGAACTAACAAGTGTCACAGTTGTTACTTCGCTGTGTTTGAAAAACGTGCTCTTTTCGCAAACGGGGGCACTGCAGCGAGCGATGTGACCTTCGCGCGCCCGGTAACTACAACGCTATCGTTCCGGCGAGAGCCCCATTCTCCGCCACCGCGAGATAAGCTCGCGCACGCATGGGCATCTACCCCCCCCCCCCCCCCCCCCTTCGGGTAAAGTGCGCGCCGGAGAGCTAGGAGCGCCTGAGAGCGCGCGTCGCGATGAACGGGTAAGCCCCGCCCAGCTAAGCCCCGCCCAGCTAAGCCCCGCCGAGCGCGGCCTTTGCGCCATCTCGCTGGTACTGCTGAAAACACGCTGAAAACTCGCTGCATATAAATAGCTCACCGTTTGAACGTTGAAGGACGTTCGCCTTCGCGGCTGAGCGGTTAGCGCCGGGCGCTGCAGAGCGAGAGGTCCCTGGTTCGATGCCGCGCGTCGGAAACATTTTTCTGAATTATTTTTCTTTGAGGTTTTTATAAATATATAGATACATATACGGGACATGACGCGATGGCGACGCCGACGCCGACGGCAAAAACCAGCCGAAAGTGTCCATATAATTGCTATCGCAATAATAAGTAAAGAAAAAGAGCACTACGAGCAAAGATGAAAACTAATACCACAAGTCTGCAACATACGACAAAAAAGACATTTTTGTACTCCTTTTCCTGCTTTTTGACTTATCATAGGCATTGCCACGTGAATAAACCATGGGGAGATTAAAAGGCACGCCACAGCGGAACACTCCAAAATAAATTCGGACCTCCAGGACCCTTTCACGCGCACATAAATGTAAGTAGGCAGGTCTTTTTTTGGATTTTAGCTCCTTCAAAATGTGGCCGCCATTGTCGCCAATCTAAACCGGGGCCTCGAACTTAGCCCTGTGATCGTACACTTTACCGATACTTGGACACAAAGGATGAAAGGCAACTGAAACACGATTCGGTGCTCTATGTCTGCTTGGCGTTTCTTGTAATTCTTTTCTGTTTTTCACATGGGGAAGGTCAGAGTGTCGACGTACCAAAAAGTGGCCTTGTTCAGTCTAGGCCTAAAAGCGAGACCAAGAGTATTCGACACAGGTCGGAACAGTGTAGCATCACAATGCACTAACGTCATCAATATTTCCTGCGAGTCCATACAGTTGATCAATTCCTCTCTGAAGCGTTCGCTTTTACATCGCATAGTTCCTATGTATACTTCGATCTAGCTTCAGCATTGTTGCTTCTTCTGCCGTCGCGACTCCATTTGTCTGCGGGTCGCCTGTCACTAGTCGACCCGTCGACCCGGTAAGTCCTTTACAGCGACTCATAGAACAACAACACATAGCTTATCGAAAATATGACTGCCGCCGATTCTTTTCTCGCTGCGAAGAAAGAAATCACAAAAATACTCGGGCAAGCATGACCGAAAGCACGAATCGATGTTAAATGAGAGACGGCTCCGACCTTCATCGTTTTTCGCATTTCGTTTTACTTCCGGTGAGACATTCACTTCCGGGCAAGACGTCCCCGTGTCGGCGAATACACTTGAACAGGTATATTTTACGTATTTGCGTACATACGTATTCCTACCCCCTTCTTTTCAGAAGTTGTAATTCTAAAAAGAAAAAAAGAAAACCTTCGCACATTTCCTTCTGCCCTTTATGTACTACACATCCGCAGTATGCGTTACCTCGGCGCACAAAAACAGCGGATTCGAATATTTTCTTCCCAGGCGCAAAATCAAACGCGTACCTCTCAGTTCAGCCATGAACCTTATTGTTATGCACGATGCGAGCGATTCGCGAAGTTCCGTTGTCGTTCTGTTTGTCCCGTTTTGCCTTTTTTCATGTCACTTTTCTTTCTTTCTTTCTTTCTTTCTTTCTTTCTTTCTTTCTTTCTTTCTTTCTTTCTTTCTTTCTTTCTTTCTTTCTTTCTTTCTTTCTTTCTTTCTTTCTTTCTTTCTTTCTTTCTTTCTTCCTTCCTTTCTTTCACGCACACAATGCTCGTTCCCGTCTTGACAATCTACAAATGGCGAGCAGCCTTGTCGCCTGGAGCGGAAAATGGGCGCGCCTGCGCCCAAGGGATAACATCACGTCACCCCTTCCATGGAACAAAAGATGCAAGAATCCCACCGAAAAAGAAAAAAAAGTATAACGGTGCAGATCGGCTTGCACTACACAAGGGTATGGCATTCCGCAGTAACAATAAACAACGCCGAACACTGTCAACCTTTTACACGCGTCGATGCGTCCGGAAAAGAAAAGCCTATGCCAAGCACATCGGTGTGTATACGGCTTGCTTTGAGATGGCGCTCCGTGGAATAAAAAGCTGGGAGAGTATACGACAGTGATGGTGGGGGGCTCTGTGGTATGCTGGTTATTGGGGAGTTGGTTGTTATCTGTGCCGCCACGCTGGGCTTTGCTTATACTGATGGATATCAGTGCCACCGAGTGGCCTGTGGCTGCGGTTCTGGTCTCCGTGTGGGTGCCGATGTCGGGCGTTTGCGTCATAGCTTATCGACATTGAACGGCGCGCGTCACGCTCCATGACAATTTTGCGGGAGAAGCGCTCTCGTCCTAAAGCTACACGTCGCAGGGCAGAGGGTGGGGCGTGGGAGGAGTGGTGCCTTTACGTTTCTACACAGGGCGTCAATGTATATTGGATCCTCGCTGCTTGCTACGCTTACTTGCACGCCAGTCGTGATTATGCTTATTCCTTCGAAGTGACAGGCTTTGACGGCACTGGCACACAGTAGGGAGCGCTACCACCAACGATATGGCGAGCGCTCTTGGCGTATATGTGTAGATCCATGGAAAAGCGATAGCGTCGACGGCGGTGAAGAAAGAAAAGTTCGCGTCAAGGAATTTTCATGCGTCAGAAAAAAAGAATAATAATAATATATGGGGTTTTACGTCCCAAAACCACCATATGATTATGAGGGACGCCGTAGTGGAGGGCTCCGGAAATTTTGACCATCTGGTGTTCTTTAACGTGCACAGAAAAAAGAAGAGAGAAAAAGAATGAAAGTCCAGCTGAATATACTTCTCTTGCAGCTCCGTTGTCCCGTACGCCGGTTACAAAAGGCAAAGAAGGATAGAAAGACGTTTGTAGAGATTTCTTGTTCTCGTTGCGTTATAGCAGGGGTCTCAAACACGCGGCCCGCGGGCCGCATGCGGCCCGCGAGGCTCTCATTTGCGGCCCTGCGACCGGACATGACTGCCTTCACTCCACACGTTTTCTTTTTCTTAATAAGTATGTTCATGAGTAGACAGGCATGACTGATCTAAAGCATTGTTTTCGTGCAGCACCCCATGTAGTCACCATGTGTTGAAACATAACCGCGAAACAAAAACAAAGGTATGTTTCAGAATCGGCGTCGAGATTTTCGTCATTTTGGAAGTCTCTATCGACATGTTGTTCGAATTCTGAGGCCAAATATCCTTGATACATTGGAAAGGTCTTTTTTCAAATGGCAACGTCTGCTGACAATTTTTACAAACTACCCCCCCCCCCCCCCTTTACATTCTTCCCGGCCCTTGTGGCACTATAGACTGCGTGGCTGCGGCCCGCTGGCTGATATGAGTTTGAGACCCCTGCGTTATAGGGACGCCATTAGGGCGATTATTGTGGACTGACGATGCGGCGTTCTTTATTCTTTTCTTTGAAGACGTGTTATTTATTTTGGCCGAAGGACGGTGCCAGGCCTTCGATTTCTGACAGACAGCACCTTAAATCCTTGCGTTTTACAGTACGTCGGCAGCAGACTCTTAGGTGTTTAACTTATTTGCGCATGTAAGAAATAAGCGAAGCTTTGTTCACACGTGCGATGTGAGGCGGGTAAACAAATTAATTAATCGAGAAATGGTTCAACGGTGATTGAGACAATAAGCTCATTAGCTATAGCGGATAAGATGTTCTTAGAAAAATTTGGGAAGGACAGAACGAAAACGAACTTTCTTCGATCCCTTGAACTCGACCGGCGTGGCCTCCTTTTCTGGATCTCCAGCATTTCGAAGGCGTTGACAATTAAGCCCACGTCTCTACTTCGCCGTTTGAAACGGTCGTGTTCAATTTTCTTCTACGACCACAACACATTGCCCACATCATGAGACGTTGGAGGCTCAACTCGCATTTGCTATAGAACATCGAGAAAAGAAATCGCCAGGCCTGCGCGGAACACGCTGCACAGTCACAGCGAAAGCTGTAGGAGCAACCTTTCTAGAGCCCGTTGTAAACTCTCTTTGGGCAACTAATACAAGGGCGCTTGCAAGGTATATCCACAAAGCCATAAATCATAATTTTTAACACGAAAGTGTTTTATGCCGGGGTCCACCAAGATTTGAGTGACGTATTTCCGTCAAGGAAATGACGTCGAAAAAATACACATCATCAGAACACAAAGAAAAAAGTTCCGTCAACGGGAGTCGAACCTACGACCTCTAGGTCCGCGACAAGAGATGCCGGTCACGCTATCCACTGCGCCACGGTCACATACTTTGCAGGCTTTAAAGCAAGCCTTTTATATCTACCACTGCCCTCTCACAGTGCTCATGCTAAGAGAAGTAATGCATTATGACCGTGAAATGTACGATTAGTTTCTTGAAAGCGTTGTTTCTCCGCGTCCGTCCCATTCGGCGTGTTTCGAATAGTAAACGTACAATTTTGCCGAAGCATTAACACACTGCCAGGTGGCGACCTTACCCCTAGCATCCACAGTCGTAGCATCCGTCCATACCAAAAATAGCTGTGCGACGTGCGAGTGCGTCGCATGGCCGGGACTCTGCGTCCCTAGCCATGTTCCTAGCTCGCCCCGCGAAAAATCTCAGCCGGTTGCAACGGGGAAGACACGACGCGGGTTGCGTTTCCCTCTGGTCGGGCAGCGTTGTTCAATAACTCTAACATGCCGCCAGTAGGCGACCTTAGCCCAAGTTCGGCGCCCAATCATTCATGCTCTTCTGGCTGTCACACCGCTTTCAATCACTCCGCTCTCACCGTACAGCTTCCACAAGCATCTATGACCACAAGGGTTTCTTTAATCATTCATCATAGACGTTAGTCGTTGGGATACAGATGTACCATCAAGCGTCAACGTGGGTGCATCCACGTTAAAGGGTGCTATAACTGTCAACACACCAATAGACATTGTGCAAGCTCTCTTATATCAGTGTGCAGTAAACATTCGACTACTTCTGTAAGGACACGTTTCACTTTCGTGTTATACCGATTCCTATGACGGAGGGATCAACCATGTTTTTTGGAACTAGGGAAGCACCATTACGCCATTATTTGTAATTCAGCGGAGAAGCGAGGTACTGTGTCGTCTTTGTTGAGTCAGTGAGCAACAACTTTGTCAATCGAAGGGGTGAGGGGTAAGGGAGGCTGAGGCACGTAGGCAGCCAAGTTGCGCTTCTCGATAACATCTTCAGCTCGTTCCAGGACCCTTGTCTGGGTGTCTATGACGGCGCTGGAGTGCTGTGGCTGATGACGCTGAAGAATAATGGTTGAGCCTTCTGGAATGGGCTGGAAGCATTCTACAACCCACTCGCTGCGCAAGTCGCATTCTGTGACGCGTGGTTGTTTTACTCTTCTGCCACGCTACATTACAGTGTTACAGTGTAAATTTGAGAGCTCGTTTTTCTTTGATAGACACAAAAAATTGGGGGACCCTTAATCTTCCGCTTTTAAGAGTTGAACGCGATAGCGATATACTGTCCCTAGTGCGTACTTCAGTCACTTAGTGCACACTATGTAATGGGTAGCATGATTTAAACCACGAGCACTTATGCGCGGGAAATGTTTTCGAACTTGTTATGCACCCACTACGTGGTCTTAAGGGAATAAGCGCAGTAACGTGTGTGCCTTTTGTAATGAGTGGCCGGCTTTGGACCACGGTGTTGTTATGATATTCACATGTTCTGACGCCCGATGACAATGTACTCTTCTACCACCCAATATTACTGCGATATTATATGTTGTACTGTGGCGCCTGTATACAGGACGCGTGTGTTTTTAAAGCATGCAACTTATTTCCACTGCATTTCCAAGTAGAGGAAGTTATTTTCAATGTAATTCCACGAAGAAGCGTGGCTGTGTGGTAGAACACCTGCTTGCCACGCAGAAGGCCTGGGTTCGATGCTCACTCAAACCCGGCAATTTTTATTATTTATTTTATTTGCATCATTATCGATTTTTCGGTCACGGACAAGATGATGATTTTTCGCTCTCAACCAATGACACCGACGCCGACACCGACGCCGACACCGACGCCGACGCCAACGCCGGATTTCCGCGAAACGAGCTTTTAACGCTATCGCGTTAATATTAATGAGAACCAAGAGATAAGGACGCCAAGGAAATTACAGGGGATGCTATTAGAAGTAATCATCATGTAAATGTGAAGGAAGAAAAGTGGACGGAAAGATAACTTGCCGCTGGCAGTGACCGAACCTGCGACCTTCGAGTAACGCTTCCGATGCTCTACCAACTGAGCTACAGCGGCTCTCATCCTTTCCGTCCACTTTATGGGGTATATATGTGCATTTAAACCTGGGAGTGCCAGTCAGTTTCGCTAGTAGCCTTGACGGCGAGTGTGGAACACTCTTTTTTCTGCCTGTTGGCGTCACGTAGCAGGTGATCTTATCACTAGCTAGCAGCTCGCCAATAATCCCTCGTATATACTACCTGAAGGCGTCAAGTCCGCCACAACGAGACCCTCCCTATAAATGAAGGAAATAAGTCCAAATTTAAAAGGCTATGACTGTTATTGCTCCTTTATAGCAAGCAATTTTCTATCTTGCCGAAAGCCGCTCGCTTCATGTTTTGCGCTAGCTCAGATCTTGTCTGGTTCTCTGCGCATGGGCGAGTGTTTCCATGCCTACCTTCCCTCATGATGAATCCCTACAGACAAGCTAAATTTGATGTCGTTCTATAGGCCAAGCTTCCCGAGGTTTTGTTGTAATGACGTAGTATACGCCTTCATTTGCTCATGCCTGTTTCTGCGCGGAAGTAGTCGTCATTAGGCGGTCACGTGATTACTACTGAGAGCTCAGGGATTCGTAGTTTATTTAATATACCTCAAATTCCAACTGAATAAAGGAACAACGTAGGACACTTCATGAACCGAGAAAATCTCGAGTGCTATCAGATTGAGCTGTCAAAGTGTGACTTCTGAAGAATAATCAGCCTTAAATAGTCGTGTCATATCGGTGTGGCAGCGCTACCCCTACAACATCAGGAATATACATGGAGGAAGGAAAATTGTTGTGTAGCGTCGGGCAATGAGAGTGAAGAAAAGGAACAGAGACAAAAAAAATTTCAAAAACTCCATCCTTTTCCTAATGGTGGTGAACAGCGGCGCTGACATTCGCAGAGAAAAGAGGACAGTTTACATCGAGAGAATCGCAAGACAGATGCCGGTGTATTCCCGCATCGCAAAGGAACTCGCTCATTCATTCAGCACACTCTTCCACTTTATTTTCTCTCTCGTCTCTATCAAACCCTCTCCCTCCCGTTGAGTCTTTTTTCTTTTTGTTTCGTGACTGTAACATGGAAACCGTTTATTAGCCGTTTCGGAAACATCTCCGATAACAGTGCAGGGGGCTTTGTCCTCTGAAGGGACTGATGCGTTTTGAAAGAGAACGGATTATCCGGTTCTTTTCTGAAACCTTATTTTTGGTTAACTTGCCTTTTTTTTCTATTTCCCGTTTAGCTGCTTTTTTTCCTTCTCCCTTTAAACCCGCATCATCTCTTTCTGTGTCCACGAACGCTCGCAAAAGAAATAACAAATAACCAGCCATGCCTGCAAGGAAACAACACTTCAGAAAGGATGGATCTGATGAAAAGCAAAAAAAAAATCGTCGTTGTTTACGTCGTTGGGAAGAAGAATATTGCGCAAACATGTTTTCAGAAGCTCTTTCGAAGCAGCGACAACATTAAAGAAATTTGCTTTGAGAAAAAAAAAAAAATTAATGGTGGAGGGATGAGAAGGGGTGCGACTGCCGGGACCGTGGGTATACTGAATCCTCTATGTTGTGCCTCTCACGTTGAAGCTGGGAAACAAGAAATGAAGATTAATAAAAAACGTGTGGAATCAAAATGCAGACGGCGGCTGCTGAAACGTGTTCGCACATGTTCGGCTAGGGAAGCAGTTTTCCTGTTCATTAGGGCTTCGTTTGACCCTTCCGTGAAGTGAAATATTCTATTTTGGCGATGTAATTGAGTACAGAGGTTTCACTCAAGCATGTGGTCGCCCTTCCTGCTGGCGAGGTCGGAGGG
>JALIZH010017494.1:0-86866 GCA_030522465.1 Rhipicephalus appendiculatus
TAGCCGAGACGTGGGAGGCCAAGATCGCCGCACGGGACCTAGACGACCAGCGAGGACTCGTCGCCAGGGCCCGGGAAGCCATTACGGCCAGAGGATTCCTGGAATGAGGGACCCTCCCACCTAGGGTGACCCCGAGCTTACGAGCTCGGGAACACTGTTTCGGGACATAATAAACGTTTATTTCATCATCATCAACTTGTAGCTGACTTACACTCCCAGACTTAAATGCACATATATACCCGACAAACCGGACGGGGGAGCACGACCGCTGCTGTAGCTCAGTTGGTAGAGCATCGGACGCGTTATTGGAATGTCGCAGGTTCGGTCACTGCCAGCGGCAAATTTTTTCGTCCACTTTCCTCCTTCACATTTACATTACAGTTACTACTAATAACATCCCCTGTACTTTCCTTGGCGTCATTGTCTGTTAGATCTCATTAATATTGTGTCTAACAAAGAAAAAACGAGCCCTTTCCACTTCTTTCCTCCAGTCTACGACAAGGTAGCGCAAAGCTGTGGCGTGCGCAATGTTGCACTTGTCATAAGTGTAGTCACATTGCACCCAACTCGTTACAGTACGCGGCAAAGCAAGCTACGCGTCACGTTTCACGGGATTACGTGCCATTTTATACTCCTGGCCACCACGCCCACCGAAACCGTCGTGGCACAGCTTCGAGCGATCACTTTTGCCCGCGTGCACGTTCACTGGCCGCATACTGTGCGACAATGTGGACCACACTGTATGCCTCTTTCATGCGAGGTTGCGCTTGGTAGGACTGAAACAGTGCAATACCATGCAAGGCGTGTGGATGAATGGAGCCACCTGGGTACAGATTTTTAGAAATATGTTAGTGGTGACAAAGATGTACTATCGCGCTCAATATGAGCTACACCGCGGGAGCGCGTAGCCAAGCGCACTGTAATGTTGTCCAGTGGCTGCGATCATGACCTTTTTTCGCGTTATCAGGGGAGTGTTTAGCTGTTCCTTTGAGTGCGCATCGCCTTCCCTTGCTTTCACGCTCGCGCTCGTTTTGCCATGTCGTGACATCAACTTCGAAAATGATAACTGCCCCGTGGCTTGACACACAAACCTCAAATTTTTCTTCACTAAAGCTAAATAAATGGCAAAACTTTCCTTCAAATAAAGGAAGTCGAGAATGAAAGCAAGCAATTGGGCAAATGCGCGCTCACATGAACAGCCAAACTCTCTTCCAATAACTCGAAATTATGCCGCGATCGGCGCCACTATACAACCTTGCAGTGCACTGGGCCACGCGCTCGCGTGGTGTAGCTCATACTGAGTGCGACAGTATATACACCATGCTTTCACGTCAGAAGTTGAAAAAGGGAGTATTGTTTTAAGTGCAGAGCAGTTAAGTTCCCCGGGTTGTCGTCCATCAGTGCATCTCATGTGGCGTGGTCCCTCTCCCTGTAATGCGTTTAGCAATGCTAACATAACAACGCTAGCAATGCTCAAAACCGGGCTATACACGATTTTATTTTCGATTGATGGGCTTTCTGGGGTTTTTATGGGGGTTTTCTATGTGGTAATATGAAATGATCATGGTCATGAAACGTTGAATGTACCAACCCAAGCGTTTTAGTGCCTGCGAGTTTGACGTAGCACCTTCACTTGATAGGGTTACAAAACTGCAACGTTATCAGTCCAAGATGGCGGCGCTAGAGCGCGTCCAGAAAATGGTGTATAATAGTTGCAGACAGCGCTCTGCCTCTTCTGCTTCCTCCTTTCCCCCCTTCGTGTCGATCGCTGAAGCGATAGCAGTTTTCCACTCCCTTTTTCCTCTCTCCCTCTTTCCTAGGTTAAACTACAAAATAAGATCGCACGAGGCCATAAACTATCATTTGTCCAGCCACCGGTCGTCTGCGTATGCTTGCCGTGGATGAGCCGCAGCTATGTAACAATAATAAATGAACGGGGTCTAAAATATTATAATGAACAGAAATAACTAAGAAGTAATCGCAATAATAAACCTAATATCACTGAAAAATTGGCACCTGAGAATAGTAAATTTTAGGTTCTAAGCAAATTCGCAGCGAATAGTGATTTGGTCGAAGGACCGAATTTGAATAGTATATATCACACATACAAAATGAGCATATTTCTCTGGACCCAGCTAACCTGCACAATATTTCTTTTTCAATTGAAACAAGGCATCTGAAAATGTTATTCTTTTTGGTTCAAAGGGAAGTTGAAGCAACTTTGAATGCTACCAAAATCTGACTTTCGGTACAATGCACGTGACAAACTACAAAATACGTTACGTTTAAAAATTTACTGTACTTAGAGCATAACAAGCTTAGAGCATAACCGGTAAAACAAGCTTTAAATGCGAAGCATTTTTTAGCGAAATGCAGGCACTTTGAGCGTTTCTTTCTATCTATCTATCTATCTATCTATCTATCTATCTATCTATCTATCTATCTATCTATCTATCTATCTATCTATCTATCTATCTATCTATCTATCTATCTATCTATCTATCTATCTATCTATCTATCTATCTATCTAGCAGCCTACATCTGGGTGCTCTCGTGATCACCTCTTTAACTCGGTGTAGACCAAAATTGGTGTAGGCGGGTAAGAATATGACTGTCTGGTCACGACATGAGTAACGTGAAAATCCTATCGCAAATGTCGTCAAACACTTTCTCCCAGATACGTGCGTCACATACCCATATACCACGGGCCGCGGTACGCAGGTATGCGCCTCAGATGATTGACAGTTTATATCTACCCCGAAACGGCAAGGACAGGCATTAGTTCACAGCTTGCCATGGAAGTAACATTAGTAACTTAAACGTGACAACGTTCAGAGAAACTGATCTCGGCAGCCTAGACCCGACGAATGGAACTGTAAAGAATCTGGATCTGAGCAGGAATCAACCCAAGCGTTCTGCGTGGCAATCAGGTATTACACCACATAGAGGTATACGGGTGTTATACCACGCTAAGTCTTGAAACTTCTTTCAAAAAATACACTAGGCAGGCGTAAGGCCGGTGCAATTTCAATCGTCGTTGTAGTGCTGCCTAAGTAATGTTAAAACAAAGCGATAAACATTACACATGTAAATCCATGAAACAGACGTCATGGCGGGTTAACGTCAATTGTGGTTCCCATGGTGACTCCACTTTAATAGTAGTCTAATAAATATTACATTTGTGTTCTTTCGATTCAGCAAGCTATATTCATGCAGTGCTCGACACCGGGGTAATACGCTAACAAAAGTTACGAGTGATATTCACATTGTCACGCCATAAAGCGTACTTCGTTTCGATAATATTGACGTCTGTGCTCTAACGTGCGTGCTGATGTTGTCAGATCATACGTTATGCCAGTGTAGTGGACGTTTCTGGTAAGCCCACGATGTGCACACAGCTGCTCCACTTAACGTCGATCGACCTCGTCGCAGTATTGAGTGAGCACTACGATCCCAAGCGACATGAAATCACCGAAAGTTACAAGTATTTCTATCGTTGTCAAGAGGAGGGCGAGCCTATTAATGAATTTCTAATGGACATTCGCCCGAAATGTGATAACTTCAATTTGCTTTGGATCGCATGCTACGAGATCGCAGTCTGCGTGGTTTCCGGTCAAGTTCACTGAAAAAGCAGCTGCTTGAGAAGGGGAATTAGTGTTAGAGGAAGCTGAACTGACAGTCTTTTCAGCTAAGGCTGCAGATGGTGGCGCGAAAACATGATCGTATCGCCCTTAACACGTGTGTTAAGAAACAAGCACCACAGGATGAGAGGTATGTTGATGCACGTCAAGAATGCGCAAGGCGCGGTAGTGAAATGCACGATGAGACCTCTTGCACCTGGTCTAACGCTCGCTGTTACCGCTTTGGAGGATTGGGTCATCTTGCAAAGAAATGCACAAGCCGCGGGAAGGTGTTCACAAACCAATGCTCTCGCGGAGACAGAAGGCTCGACAGACGACGAACACGATGCAGCGCACATCTGGACGTTGGCATTGAAACGAAAAAAAAGAACTGTCTGGAACCACCGATTCACCGAACATTCACTTGTTGTGGTGTACAGCTTGCCATGGAAGTCGATACTGGGTCGCCCGTTTGTGTCATCCCACGTCAACTGCACGAAGAGCACCGCGACCGATGGCCGAAACTGAGACCATCCAATGTGAAATTATCTTGTTACACAGGAGGGCTTCCAGTGCTTGGAGAGCTTGAACTCGAGGTTTGCCATAAATAAGTCATAATGTAGTGCGCACTGACCGTGTTAGACTGCGCGGGACAAAAGCCTCTGCGGTCGTGGTTTAATCCAGCTACTTAACGGCGCTGGTGCTCCGGTTGTTCTAGTCCCAGAAGTCTTCGAGGCCACAAAACGGACGAACAAGTCCAGTGTGAACAGTATAGTCGACGACTACCGCGATGTGTTTTCCGAGGAACTGGGGCTTCTCACGGGCCCTTCAGTCAGCCTTCACCCAAAGAAAGACGCCGTACCCAAGTTCTGCAAGGCCAGACCTACTTCAAACGCACTATGTGACCGAGTGTCAGTTGAACTAGATCTCTTTGTTTCTCTGTGCGTGCTGTCGCCGGTGGCACACTCGGAATGGGCCACGCCCATAGTCTTATTTTAGGGGCGAAGCTCCTCAGGGTGTGGGTCGTTCCCTCCTCTGTAGTAGTAGTAGTAGTATGTATGTAGACAGCTCTAGTTTTAAGAATTGCTCACTAGATGGCGTTGTGTGTATATGTCCTTAGAAATAATATCACTAGATGGCGTTAGTGGTTTTCGTATAGTTGACGATTAAATATAATAGATGGCGCTGTTATAATAAGAAGAGGGGCTCACTCTTGGCGCGCTTTCTTTTTCGCTCGGAGTCGCGAAACCAGGGCAGCCGGTATCTGCGGAGCATGCGGCGGCTCCGGTACTCACGGCGGCACAACCTATAGCCAAAGGACGCGTGGCTTTCACAACTCACAGCAGCGTTCTGTGGCGATGCATGCGGAGGCGAGGCGTTGCGTCGAGCACTTGTGTGAACTTCGGCGTCTGAGTAGGTGGCATCGTCTTCCTCTGTCGTGGAACGCGAACTGGCGTTGTCGCTGAGGCTGGGAGCGCCCGGAACACAAGTCGGCGACGCTCGTGCCCAGCTCACGATCAAACACCCAGGATCATGCAAAGACGTGACACGTGTTGTCACGTCTTCGCATGATCGAGTGAGCAATGTACGGGGGGGATTCACGGTTACCCGAATGATCCCTCCGAGCTTCGCCCACTCACCATCGTTCACTTGGTGGATATGCTGTGATTTTTTAAGAAAGACGACGCAGTGAGAAACTGAGGTGATTTCAAGGCCATGGTAAATCCAGCGCGTGCAACTGAGCAATACCCCATGCGAATCATTGAGGATATGTTTGCTTAACTACACGAGGGGGGATTTTTTCAGCTGCTAGATTTACGAGATGCGTACAATCAAGTGGCACTGGACGATCCCACGAAGAAGATTTGCGTCATCAACACACCGAAAGGGCTCTTTTGCCACAACAAACTGCCTTTCGGAGTAGGCTCTGCGCCCGCGATATTCAAAAGAAAATGAATGAGGTGCTGGCTGGCCCTGAAAATCTTATCTTGACAATGTGATCGTTTCCCAGAAAGCAAATGACAATGGTGAAAGGCTGCAAAACGTCTTGGCGCATTTCCGGGAAATAGTCGTAAAGCTGAGGTACGATAAGTGCAAGTTGCGCAGTCCAGCAGTTACCTATATCGGGCATCGAATCGATCGCGGTGAGCTTAATCCGAGACAGAAAAACCTCGACGCTATCATGCAGGCACAGAGCTCCTGTAATGTCAGCGAGCTGCGTTCTCTTTTGGGAATGATTACACTTTACGCAAGGTTTCTGCCCAACATGTCGACAACACCTTTTCCCTTGTATCAGCTGCTTGAAAAAAAGTGCACACTGGCACTGTAAACAGAGTCAAGAGCTCGCGTATAATGTGGCTAAGCAAAACCTTAAAGCAGCCAAGGTTCTCGTCGATTTCGATCCTTCGAAGGAACTTAAACATAAGCGTGACGCGTCTGCGTTCGGTGTTGGCGCTGTCTTGTTTCACACGATCTGTAACGTTCATAGGCCCATCGGCTTTCGTTCGCGAACATTAATTCAGGCGTAGCGCAACTATTCACGGCTCGAGTGACAGCACGGGCACTGGTAGTTGGTGTAACAAAATTGCGTGACTACCTTCTAGGCCCAGAATTTAAATTGGTGACTGACCACGAGCCGTTGCTGGGCCTGTTGAGATCAGACAGGCAGATGGCCACAATGGCTGCTGCACTGATACAACGGTGAGCACTCCACCTAGGGGCCTACCGCTACCAGCTGCAGTACGCCCTAGGACGGCAGATGCTGAACGGGGATACCCTCAGCCAACTTCCGCTGCGAACTTCGGAGACTGATGACGACGGCGAGCCTCCTGAATATGCACTGTCGCTAAATCAGCTGAACAATGCTGTCGTGACAACTCGTGAGCTGAAGGCCTTCACCTCTTCTGATCCTGTTCTGGCCCAGGTCAAACGGTATTTACTACAGGGGTGGCCTAGAAACGCAAACGGACTGGCAAGCGCCATACTGCCGTACTTTGACCGTAAACTTGAGCTATCCGTTGCACATGAACTTGTGTACTGGGGCAACGGGGTTATAATACCAGCCGAAGCAAGAAAGTGGGTGCTGCATCTTCTACATGAGACTCACCAGGGTTCGCCGGCAATGAAATCTGTCGCGCGTCCTTTGTTTTGGTGGCCATGCCTAGAAATAAATATTGAAGAGGTGTCTGCTCAGTTCTAGAACTGTGTGCAAAATTTGCCGATGCCAACTGCGGTGCCCGTGAACTGGCCTGAAACCGGCGAAAGGTGGTCCCGCATTCACATTGACTACGCGGGGCCGATCTGCGGTAAAATGATACTCGTAATTGTCGACGCCCACTTGAAATGGCTCGAAGCCGTACCTACGTCACATGCTTCAACGGAGACCATCATTAACTGTTTGCGTGGTATTTTCAGTAGGTTTGGAATACCACGCACAATTGTTTCCGACAACGGGACTCAGTTTTCCAGTCATTATTTTGTGGTATTCTTGGCAAACAACAATATAGTGCACCTTCGATGCGCTCCGTACCATCCACTGTCGAATGGGGCAGCTGAAAGGGCAGTGCGAACTATAAAAGATGGTGTTCGCAAAACGAGGACAGCAAAGCTTGAAGAGAACCTAAAACGTTTGCTTTTCAACTATCGAAAGACTCCGCAAAAGTTTGTTAAGTCCCCGGTGAAGCTGGTCTTAGGTTATCAAATATGTTCACGGTTGGACAGATGCTTTTCTTCAGCACTTGCAGGATCAACAGTTAAGACCAAGAGGACTGGCTGCCACTTTTGGGGAGTGACGTATACGCCCGAAATTAAGGGGCCAGGAGCAAATGGACGCCCGGCCGAGTGAAGGCGACGTCTGGAGCGAGGAAGGTGACCGTGGAAACCTCGGACGGTGTCGTCCAGCGCCACGTTGACCAGGTTGGGCCACAACAGGACTCACTAAAGGACCAGCACCATTAACTACAGCCCCCCATGTATCAGCGAGCCAGACCAACCAACACAATGACTGTCCACGGAAGCGGTGAGCACGGATGAGGGCATGTCTTCTCGGGACCATCCCGAATGATTCTGGTTTATCGTACTTTGCGTCATCAAAGATTCCAGCGGTCCCGGTCAATACCGATGTCGCCCAACAAGCGCTAAGATGTTCAAAAAGAGAACGCAATCCAGTACAACGCTTTCAGTTCTAGGGGCAAGGGATGATGCATTTTCACGTGTTGTGTGCGCACCTTTTATCGCCTCATCTGGACTTCCTGCACCCCAGCGGACTAACGCAACTAGCACGTGTTCCTCGAAGGGGCGCAGACAGAAGTTGTTTGGGGGGGGGGGGGGGCATTTTTAAGTGAAGTGGAGGCCGGGCAGGCAGATGTACGGTTGAGTGTCATTGTGTGCTGTGCATTCTATGGAGAAAAAAAGTTCGGGGGGGGGGGGGGCACGGGCCCACTGCGCCACGTCCTGGCAACGCCACTGGTTCCTCGTTACCTTCTTGCCATTTGCTGCCTCTAAATACGGGCTACACTTTTCAATACACGTTCTTTTGTTCCGCTGACAACGTTCATACCTTGCTGGTCCAGTGCTGCTATGTGGACGCCATGGCTATGCTACAGTGATTTACCCAATTTCTGTAGCACGTACGCGTTTATGATGATGATAGTGTTCTGATAAGCCGCAGAGATTTCTGTGGTACATACCCGTTTGTTGGGATAACTGTTACCTTCATTTTTAGGGGACCAGTAGTAAGTAGTGGGATTCACCCAATGTCTGTGGCGCGTACCTATTTATGGTGCCCACGAGCGTTACCATGCAACCCGGACATGAAATGCTCGACCAAGGACAGTTTCGTTGTTAAAAGTGAGTTATTAAGTGAAGTTGAGTCCGAGAGAAAGAGCTGAAAAAGCAGAAGCTGCTGACGTTCGTGAGCTTTAAACACGGCAATGATTCCGTGGCATCTGGAATTCTTAACCATTGATCTGAGAACTGTTGATCGACAAGGCATTCGTCTGGGCTGAAACATGCGACAGCTCGATGCCTTGGTGCCGTGACTTGTTTGTCGCATGCTCTACACGCAAAAATGTCGTTTCATAGCTCATGGTATCCCACTGGCTGGCAATCTTTCCTTTTCGCAGGTGTGCACACGAAAACTTTAGAAACTAACTCGCGCATCAAACTTGCACTAAGCAATGGAAAGAATGAAACGAAACGTACTGTTGGAAGACACCTTAAAAGCTTCCATATTACTAGCGAACACGCTCAAGGACACCAGAGAAAGAGGCAGGACAACCGCTGTTTCTAGGGTGCTCGTGTGCCCCAGTCAACACCAACCTAGCCCAGCTAAATGGCTTAACGCCCTGAAGGTTGAATCAAATTCACCTAATGCACGGACGTTCGGAAATGTAGAGGAAAATATTACTGGTTTCAAATCCCACGTGCTACTTTACAAAGGGCGTGTTGCCACCGCTAACCATGATTCCGAGACCGATCGAATAATTATTGAATTCCTCAGTTTTTTATTAGACCCAGTTTTTTGTCGATCTTGGAAGTTGAGTTGAGTTGAATAGACTTTATTCGCCCAACGGTTTTAGAAGCTAGTATAATTTATTGTGTTACTTTTGCCCACTACATTTCGACGGATTTTGCTGTTGTTTGGGCAAGAATTGTTGCGCGTGCAATGAAAGTTGATGAAAATATCTGAAAGCGAGCGCAATGTGCTGAACCAGTTGAAACGAAGTATTTCACATCTTAAACGTATACAAAAGCTACCTTCGCTTCGTGGACGTAATTTTGCTCGCGGTGTGGATTCAATGTTTGTGTTTTACGTCATGACAGTCCTCCGCAGTTGTCGCAGGGAGACCCAGCACGCGATAGCGGCTCGCCATCACACATCGTTCAGCGGCCAAAGCAGGGAAGGAGCATATGATATGCGCCAGTGTTTCGTCGTCGCCGCATCTGCGGCACGCAGGCGATGGGCAGTGACCCTTGGAGTACATGCATGCCGCAGGCCAGACGCTGCCGGTCCGCAGGCGCAGCAGCAGCCACCGCTGCCGCCTCTCCAGGCCGGTCTCCGAAAGGGGCGGTGGCGGTTTGGCGCTTGCCACTCGCACGTCAGGGTGGGCCGTTGGTAGCAGCTGCCGCAGTCGCTGCCGAGAGTAGTCCGACAGGGCTACCGCCTTGGTGACTTAGGTGTCGCTGTGGTGTGGCGCCTTAGCGGCGGCGTCGGCCTCCTCGTTCCCATCTATCCCAACGTGCGAGGAAAGCCAGTGGAGGGACAGACGCTCATCGCTAGCTCTGATGGCTGTAAGCTTGGCGTGCAGCAGCGCCACAGTGATCCCGGCTTGGGCTGGCTGCAGCAGCGCTTGTAGGGCTGGCCGGGAGTCACAGCGAATCGCCACGGGCAGCTGGGGTGTGGTAGCAGCGAGGTAGTCGGCTGCCACGTGAAGGCCAGACAATTCGGCTGCAGTGGAGCTGGCGTGAAAGGAAAGGCGGCACCGGATGCTAGTCCCAGTCGTTGGTATGACACAGGCAGCCGCGGCCGAGCGGGGGCTGTCCCGGACAGACCCGTCCGTGAACAGCAGAAGATGCCCCCCGTAGTCTGTCATGGAGTTTCGCCACGGCTGACTGGTGGAGCTCACACGCCGTTGTCCACCTTTTGCTGAGGTTGTCCAGCTCCAACAGCACGTCCAGAGGCTGCTGGTGCGGTGGAGGCGGCTAGAAGGGAGAGGGGGCTTGGGGCACCAGTTCTGCATATAGAGCGCAGACCTGCCCCATACGTGAAGCTGGTGGGCTCTGTTGTTTCCGAAGGAGAGCAGCGCCCCCCGGGGCTCTGTGCAGGCGGTCGACATGATGCAGCGCCTGTCGTAGCATTAGGAGCGACAGAGGCTACGTCTGGGCCTCCGCCAATGTAGCAGCCACAGGCGACTGGGCGGGAGACCCGTTGCAGCCGCCTCGTAGAGCCGAAGGGCCAGCCGCGGAGTGCACCCTTGACCCCTGCTCAGCAGCTTGCCCACAGCAGTCTGGACCCTGGTGGCCTGGAAGGTGGCGTGTTTCGTGGCTGGAATCCAAGTGAGGCAGTGATCGATCCTCAGCCCCAAGTACGTCACTGCCTTGCTCCACGGGATTCGCCGGTCTCCCAGCACAAGCCTTCGCACGGGCCTCCGCGCAGCGGTTCAGGGGTGAACCAGCAGCGCCTCCGTCTTCGTGGGTGACACGATCAGCCCGATCGCCTTGAAGGAGGCGGACACAGCATCCAGGGAGCGTTGCAGGGAGCGCCTGATGGCAGTGAGGTTCCGCCTGGGTCCCCTAACCCACAGTGCCACGTCGTCTGCGTACAACGAGCACTGCGTGGGGTAGCGCTTGTCAACCGGAAGCGTTGCTAGTAGCCCCGCCAGTACCAAGTTAAACAAAAAGCGGCTCAGCAGAACCTTGTGGGACACCGCTTGTCACTGCCCTTGGATCGCTGATGGCACGTCGAACTCTAACCGGGATAGTCCGGCCGGTTAGGAAGGTGTTGATGAAAGCACGGAGAAAGCCATTGAGGCCGAGTGCGTGCAGAGCACTTTCTATGACCATATGTGGCAGACCATCGAAAGCGCCCTGTACATCCAGCAGGACGAGGAGGGCCACCTCTCCCTTGCTCCTGGCCTCCTCCAGGGTGGACACGACGTCCGCAATCGAATCTGCTCTGCAGCGGTGGCGCCGGAAGCCCGTCTGCTGCTCAGGTAGGAACTCCTTTGCCCCAGCGATCCAGCTCAAGCGTGCCAGAGCTATGGCTTCCATGAGCTTGCAGGCAGCAGAGGTGAAAAATACGGGCCTGAGGGATGCAATGGCTGCACCGGGGCGGCCACGTTTCCGGACGGTCACCACCACAGCAGTCAGCCAGGCCTCAGGTAGGGTGCCGCTCCGCCAGACGTCATTGAAAGGCCTCAACAGGCGTCGTCGTGCATCCACATCCAGGTTATGCAGCATCTGGTATATGATGGCGTCGGCACCGGGGGGAACTGCGGCGTTTGGTTGTGACTAGCACAGCATTCAGCTCATGCTCGGAAATGGGCTCCTGGTACAGAGCTGAAATATGGCTCGCAGCCCAGGTAGGGTGATAGCCTTGCGGCGGCTTGGGAGTAGGCGCAGTCGTGATGGCCACAAGTTGGGCTACTGGCAGTACCGTGAAGCGATCAGCCAGCCGTTCTGCCATTCTTGCTCACTGATGCCCAAGCGGATGGCCACCGCAAGCACGGGTTGCCACGCCATTGGTCCGATGACGAGGGACCGTAGGAGCCGCCATGCTCTTGAGCCGCCTCTTCTCCAGCTGAGAGAGTGGCAGATGCCCTGCCAACTCTGCCGTCTGCGACGGCTGGCATGTCGCCGGCAGACCGCATCGACACGGTTGAAGAGTGTGCGATGCTCTGAGCTCTGGGCCTTTAGGTACCTTCTCTCAGCCTTGCGTCTAGCAGCCCGTAAGTTGAGGTGGTGGAGGTCTGGCACAGGATGGTTCTCTAGCACCCTACACTGGATGGTCGCTTCCTGCGCTGCTGCTACCGGAGGAAGTCTTGGTCCACCGGAGTCTCTCGGAGCCGCTGCCGGAAAGCTCGCCAGTCGATTGTGGTGCACGTCTTGGTCCTTCGGATCTTCCCTCCCACCGGTGTGATGATGATCGGCAGCTGGTCTGAACCCCAGGAGTCAGGCTGTGTTGCCCAGTCCTACCAGGCTCATTCGCTGGCCAGGCTGACGTCGATGGCGCTGCACGAGGGCCGGCCTGTTCTGCGGACGAAGGTGGAGGAGCCGGTGTTCAGAACTTGCAGGCCCAGTTGATGGATGACGTCCACCAGTTTACTTCCTCGAGACGAGCAGGTGCGACTCCCCCACATAGTGTGATGCGCGTTCATGTCACCACATAGGAGAAAGTTGCTTCCGAGACGTGACGTCAGGTGTAGCAGCTCGGTGGCATTCCACCGCTGTCCAGGACGCACATACACAGAGGCCACCGTCGTGTCCACACCACTGAGCCGCACCGTCACCGCACAGCACTCGAGGGCGCCCCCCAGTGACATCGGTCACGTCAATGTGCGCGTGCGGCAGTTCGCGTCGCACGTACACTGCACAACGTGGTCGACCCTGGGGATGTGCACTCACTGTGCACGGCGCGGCTTGGCACGAGTCCAGGATACATGACGTGGCGCTCTGGTAGCCGATGTAGC
Source organism: Rhipicephalus appendiculatus (assembly GCA_030522465.1). Taxonomy (NCBI): domain Eukaryota; kingdom Metazoa; phylum Arthropoda; class Arachnida; order Ixodida; family Ixodidae; genus Rhipicephalus; species Rhipicephalus appendiculatus. Next base: position 12,809 of record JALIZH010017494.1, read on the forward strand.
CGGGAAGTCGCACGTCGGCCGCTGCTACGTAAACCTCCTGCAAAGCAAGCACATCATACTCGCTCCGCAGGAGGTGCAAGGAGAGGTCTGCCTGCCGCCGCCGCAATGAGTTCGCGTTCCACTGGAGGACACACGGGCGGCGGCGGTTTCCTGTTGCTTGCAGATGTGTGTCAGCCATGATCCCTGCTAGGAGGGTGCACACCGCCTGCCTGAAGGCAGATGGAGAGCAGCTGATTCTCGGGAGGCAGTAGGTCTTCAACCGCTCTTAACAGGAGTCTGAAGTTTGTGTTCTCCTGGTCCACAAGAGGCCGGGTGGTTGCCTTCGTGGGTGGGGGGAGGTTTAGCAGAGCCCTGTTTCTTTGGACCAGCAGGCGGTCCTCGCTGTTGTGCACCTGGTTAGCGCAGATGGGTCGAGTTAAAGACCACCGTGGATGGAGCTCCCACCACCGCAGCGTAGCTCTTGCCTGTGGCCTGGTTTAGGTGTGGACCACCCGTCCCGCTAGGGCTTGACCGCAGGGCTGCTTGAGCCTCGCGATGAGGCAGGTAGGTGGGAGCGGACGCCTTGATGGTGGCCAGGCGGCGCTCTCTATGCCACAGCTGGCATTATGGGGAGTCGGCTGAATGCGGCCTACCGCAGTGCAGGCACTTAATCTTGCTGGTGCAGCTGGCATCCTTTCCATGATAGCCACCGCATCGCAGGCATCACTGTGGTCTCAGGCAAGCTGCAGTGATGTGTCCATAGCGTTCGCACCGAAAGTCACGTGAAGCCAGATAGCAAACATAGATTAGGAATTTTTCCCTCTCCACCGTGTAACTCGTTTACAGATATATTTCTGAAGACAGCGCGTGAGCAGCACGAAAGTTCACACGTTACTTAATTCAGTACAAAGATTTATGAAAACATGTTTTTTGGAAATAAAATTTTCTGGTTAGCGAGAACAGGTCTCTAACAAGTGGTACATTTGTGTTACATTTCTAAGGTTGAGGTAGAACTTCACTGAAATGCCTAGCCCGTCGTTTTATTTTATTTATTTATTTATTTTAACTTACTGCAGCCTTGATAGGCTATCGCAGGAGCCTCGCGATGAGGCTCCTGCGATAGCCTCAGTTTTCCCGTGCTTTGCCTTCATCTATTCACCACCCTCTCGCGGTACGCTAAAGTATATTTTAATTCTACATACAACTTCCAACAATATAAGTAATAAAAAATGATGCTAACAGGAGGAGAAGGAAGATTCATTTCCTGCTAGGCAATTTGACATCTCTGTAAAATAATAGCCGTTCTAAAAACTTAGAATATAAAACAAAATTGGTGAAAATAATGGTTGCATGAAGAGGTAATACTATAATGTAATGAAACGCGTTGTAATTGCGAGAGCGAGTAAGCTAAAGTGGTGTTAAAGCAGGAAATGCGGTAGTAAGACAGGATGCGTCAGGACTACTCGATACTATTTGTTGAGCGTTTAGTAGAAACGAGGAAAAGACTTACTTTTCTTTCGAAAAAAAGGGGGGGGGTCATCGGGGTTTCCAAATTGACGATTAGGTACCATTCCACAGGTAAAAATTTTAAGCCAGCTTCGCACTAGTGGTGCCGAGCCTGAAGGAAGTCGGGAGCTGGTTGGTTGGTTGGTTGGATCCTAGAGGAATGGCTCAACCCACCAAGGGGGGATCGGCCATGAATCGTGCGGCAGTGGGGTTTCGGAAGGAGAGAGAGGGAGATGGGCAGCCTTCTTTGTTTTTCTTCGTTTTTCCCTTCATTTCCTCCTCTCTATCTTTCTTTTTACGTTTCGTTCCTTCCTTTTTGCTGAGTTTATTTCTGTTTATTTATTTATTTCGCCATGACTCTGGTGACTGTAGTGGTGGTTGACGGCCTTATAATGTACTACAAAGTTCTGGTTCGCATAGTGGGTGCTTCCCTACTTCATGAAAGTGGCCGGACGCGGGACGGACATAGCCCCGAGCATAAGATGCTTCGCATCTAAAAACGAGGGTTGTGGCGAACGCGAGACGCTGTATCCTGCCATATATGAGCATGCCGTGAAGCCGCTGCGTTTCGTGGCATTTTTTAATGAAGGGAGAGAGAGAGAGAGAAAAAGAAATTCCCCATCTCCCGCTAAAGGGAACCATGTGTGGATGCGAAGCAGCGGGGAGATAATTAGCTTGCGCGGGAGGAACGTCGCCGCTCTCATTTCACGGCAGTAGTCCGGGCGCTCATTGCGGCGCTGCACAGGAGAGAGAATGAGGCGCGCGCGCTCCCTCATTTTCATACCGCGGAACTACCGTGGCGCCCCCCAGCGGAGTATGCAGCTGTCACACCACCTGTCGTGCGCGCCGCTCCGTAGAGGATTCCTAGAGCAAAGGACGGGGGGGAACCGTAGGAGAGGAGAGGGAGGGGGAGGGGACGTGCATGTGCTGTGGGGTTGTGGGACGCGGGATCCGCTCCGTAGAGTAGAGGATTCCTAGAGGAGAGAGGGGGGAGAGGACGCGCATGCGCTGTGGGGATGTGGGACGCCGGAGCCACTCCGTAGAGTAGAGGATTCGTAGAGGAGAGAGGGGGGAGAGGACGTGCATGTGCTGTGGGGATGTGGGACGCGGGCGCCGGTCCGTAGAGTAGGTGATTCCTAGAGTAGAGGAAGGGGGGTGAGCGTAGGAGAGCATAGGGGAGGGGACGCGCATGCGCTGTGGGGGGTGTGGGACGCGGGGGGCCGATCCGTAAAGTAGAGGATTCCTAGAGGAGAGAAAGAGGGTGAGCGTAGGAGAGAGAGAGGGGGGGAAGGGACGCGCATGCGCTGTGGTGGTGTGGGACGCGGGAAGGAGGGACGGACTAAGCCCCCTCCAAACACATGCAAGCAAAATTAAGGAATGGGGTCAACCTTGGCGACAGACACCACCTGCCTAGTCATTGCTAAGCAGCCTCTCTGTGCTCTCGGCCATGACTCTGATGACTGTGGTAGGGTTGACGGCCTTCATATTACTGGAGTGTTCTGGTTCGCATAATGGGTGCCTCCCTACTTCATGAAAGTGGCCGGACGCGGGAGGGACAGACATAGCCCCGAGCATCAGATGCTTCGCATCTAAAAGCTTCCCCATCTCCCGCTAAAGGGAACCATGTATGGATGCGAAGCAGCGGGGTGATGGCTGGCTTGAGCGGGAGAAACGTCGCCGTTCCCGATTCGCGCCAGCGGCCCGGTCTCTCATCGCGGCGCTGCACAGGAGAGAGATTGAGGCGCGCGCGCTCCGTCATTTTCATACCGCGGAACTACCGTGGCGCCCCCCAGTGGAGTATGCAGCTGTCGCACCACCTGTAGTGCGGGCATCTCCGTAGAGTAGAGCATTCCTAGAGGAGAGAAAGGGGGGAGCGTAGGAGAGGAGGAGGGGACGCGCATGCGCTGTTGGGGAGTGGGACGCGTGAAGGAGGGACGGACGAAGCCCCCGCAAGCACATGCAAGCAAGATCAAGGAATGGAGTCAACGGCACGCGGGTGCCGCTCCGTAGAGTAGACGATTCCTAGAGGAGAGAAAGCTGGGGAGCGTAGGAGAGGAGAGAGAGGGTGTGTGGGACACGGGAAGGAGGGATGGACAAAGGCCCCGCAAGCACATGCAAGCAAGATCAAGGAATGGAGTCAACGGGACACGGGCGCCGCTCCGTAGAGTAGAGGATTCCTAGAGGAGAGTAAGGGCGGGAGCTTAGGAGAGGAGCTGTGGGACGCGGGAAGGACAAAGCCCCCCGCAAGCACATGCAAGCAAGATCAAGCAATGGAGTCAACGTGGGCGACAGACACCATCGGTAGAACGCGTTATTCTCTGCTTGCACCCACCACCTGCCTAGCCATTGCTAAGCAGCCACACTGTGCTCTCTGCCGTGACTCTCATTGACTGTGATGGTGGTTGACGGCCTTATTGTACTACAGTGTTCTGGTTCGCATAGTGGCTGCTTCCCTACTTCATGAAAGTGACCGGACGAGGGACGCCGGACGTGGGAAGGACGGACACAGCCACGAGCATAAGATACTTTGCATCTAAAACTTTATTACAGGTATATACAGGGAGTAGGTGAGAGATGGCCCGGTGCGGGCCACCCCTCAGAACCACTAGGTGGGCTCCTCTTTACAGAAGCCCGTTGGCGACCATCGCGACTCGGGATCGGTTGACCAGGGCCTTCTGGCTCGCCAGGTCGGAACAGCCGAGCAGGGCTGCCTCCCAGTCCTCCCGGGTGGGGTTAGGTTTTGGGTGAGGTGATCGGTTGAGTGGCATGCCCACACCATGTGGAAGATGTCGGAAGACTTCTCCGCACAGTGCGGGCACTTTCTTGTACAGGCAGGATCGAAATATTTTAAAGCTGCCGGGCACAGCAGTGTTTTGGTGTAAAGGCGGAGGAGTAAGCGTACATCTGCCTTTGTGAGGCCCTTACAGGGTTTAGCATAAATTGCGTGGTCGAATCGGTAGAATTCAGTAAATTCTCGCAACGTTAAGGCCTGATTAGGTTCGGGATCCATTTCTGAAGGGTCTGAAGGCGTTACCCGGAGAGTGAGCGCGCGGGAAGCGGCGTCTGCCGTTTCATTGCCTTCGAGACCCGTATTAGCTGGGGCCCATATGATCCTACGGGACGGGGGGGCACCGATGTAATGGCTGTTTTTTAAAATGCGATACGCCAGGTGAGGGACGTACCCGTGTTGAATATTTCTGCAGGCCCCTCTCAAGTCGGTAATGATATACGCGCGAGTCCTGGTCTGCGGCAGCTAGCGCCATGGCGACTTCCTCCGCATGTGTTATGTTCTGTGCTCAGAATGTGATGCCATTCACCGCGACGTTTTGGTGGACGACTGCAGCCGTGTACCACCCCCCATGGTGAGGGCCGGAGGCGTCCACGTAAAAGATGCCGTGTTTGTTCCCATAGTGGCGGGCCAGTGCCTCCGCCCGCGCAAGGCGCCTGCCACTGTGGTCGTCACGTGTCATGTTGGCCGGAAGAGGGCGCACATGCAGGGCGTATCTCCAGACTTCTGGGATGCGTACGCGCTCTTCCGTCTCTGTTGGGTGGTGGATGTGTAGTCGGGCTAATAGGCGGCGACCCGACGTAGCCTTTGGAAGTCTCGTGTATTGGTTGGTCAAGTGTGCCTCCCGGAGCTCTGTGAAAGTGTCCATCCCCAGGCCCATAACGCTGGTTCGACGTGGTTATCGGGAGATCGAGAGCACACTTGTAGATCTTCCTGAGAATCAGCTCAAGGGCGTTCTCGTGAAACTTGCGTAGGGTGGAGGTAAGGAGTCGACTAGAGGACTCGACTGGTTACGAATGCATGCGCCAGCCGCAAGGCGTCTTTGCAACGTAACCCCCCCGCGCTTGTTGGAACCCCGGCAGACCATACGGCCCACCTGGTCCCCCCGCCTTACGCAGTTTGGCCAATGTTGTATCGACTCGGCGGTTTTTATGAATAAACAGACCCAGTACTCTGATGCCATCGTGTTCTGGGATGGGTCTGCTTTCTAAGGACAGTTCAATTTTGGTAGTGCACTTTGGTGAGGGGCGGATGTGCACAAAGTCCGACTTGGTCGGGGAGCATTGAAGGCCGCAGCGGCGGGCGTAGGCGTCCACGATCTCCGCCGCTTGCTGCAGGTTGGCTTCTATGTCTCCTGCCGATCCGTGTTTAGCCCAGATGGTAATGTCGTCGGCATACAGCGCGTGCTGTATGCCTGCAACCTTCTCCAGCTGAGCCGGGAGTTTCATCATTGCCAGATTAAACAGTAGGGGTGAGAGGACCGCGCCCTGTGGGGTACCTTTCGTGCCTAATTGGTAGGGGCCGTGTTCTTCATCTTGTATCCGGATATATGACTGTCGGTCAGAAAGGAATTGTCTAACGTATTGAAACGTGTTGTGTCCACAGTTGGTTTGTGAAAGGTGTGTCAGAATGATGTCATGTGTGACGCTGTCGAAAGCCCCCTTCAAATCGAGGGCGAGTACTGCCTTGTCATTGAGGGGGTATTCGACGGCATTTAGAATTTCGCGGTCGAATTGAAGCAGGACATCCGGTGCGGGCGGAACCCAAACATGGTGTCTGCAAATACGTGTTGGTTTTCCAAAAACTCGGACAGCCTATCTCGCACCATAGTCTCCATCAGCTTTCCCGCACAAGACGTGAGGGAGATGGGGCGAAGGTTGTCCGTGTTTGTGGTTTTGCCGGCTTTCGGAATGAAAGCGACCAGGGCGGTCTTCCATTCGATTGGGAGGGGTGTCCCACCAAGACAGATTGAGTTTATGTACGCGAGGAGTGCGTCGTAGGCCAAGTCGGGAAGGTTGGCAAGTAATTTAACAGTTATTTTGTCTCTCCCCGGCGCCGTTCCTCGCTTCATTTTAGTCAGGGCCGCCTTCAGGTCATGGAGCCGGAACGGTTGATCCAGCTCCGCATTCTCGGAACCTGCATGCGAGAACGCTGGCCCTTGGGTGTCATGTTGGATAGAGAGGTATTGGTCGCGTAGTTTGCATGCAAATTTTGAGGTGTCTCCTACGAAGGCAGGGATAGCCCGTTGGAGATGTTTTTGTGTCTAGGCTCTGGTTTGGGTCGGATCGATCAAGGCGCGAAAGAGACGCCGAGTGTTCCGCCTGGACATTTGTCTAGCAGCCGTGTTGCATCGGGCTACCCAATTGGAGTCGGCGAGCTGGGCCGCGTACTCTGCCGCTCGTTGTGAGAGCTCGGCAATGCGAATTTTGAGTTTCCGATTGTGTTTTTGGCGGTGCCATCTGCGGACGAGGCTGTGCCGCGCGTCCCAGAGGTGCAGGAGATTTTTTGTGTCCACCGCCGGCGTAGTCTCCGAGAGTTGAACTTGAGTTTCCGTCGAACGAAGCTGTGTAACCAATTCTTGTGACCACGCGTGGTAACCTGCTTCGTGGATAGGGGCCAAGTTAGTGTAGTTTTTCCGGAACTTTTTCCAATCGGGCAGGTGGGCTTGGGCGTGGGGTCTTGCCAATGGTTTGGTTGTGACGGTGGTGTTAAGTATGCAGTGGTCACTGCCGAGGGTTTCCTCGGTGTTGGCCCAGTCTGCGTGTCTAATGTTTTTGGTGAAGGTAAGGTCCGGACAAGTGTCCCGAGCCACGGAGTTACCCAACCGCGTTGGATGTGCATGGTCAGTGTGCATGGTCAGTGTGAAGAGTGAGGCCCAGCGAGGACGCAAGTTCCGCTAGCTTGCGCCCGCGCTTCTCATCACGCACGTTTCCCCAGAGTGTGCTGTGAGCGTTCAAATCACCCACGATCACCAGGGGATCCCTGCCCGCAGCCTTCAGGGCGCGACTGAAGAGTGCTGCGAAAGACACATTTTTAAGCTTGGGAGAACAATAGATGTTGAGTATGTGTAATGGTGCATTTTGTTTCTTAAGCGGAAGGAGGGTCACCATCACATACGATTATTCAGTATTGAATTCCAAATCATTTTGGTTGGCTGTATAATTTTTGTGCACGATTATACAGGAAGAGCGGTCCTGCTGGAACGTGGAATAATTTGTAAGACTGGCGCCGCTCCCTGGCTCCTGGAGAGCAACCACTGCGGGAAGTGAAGTCAGTTTTGAGAGGAAAAGCAGAGATGATCCCGCTTGGCGCGGGAACGGAATCCCCGCCAGTTCCATTGAGTAAATTCAATGGGGGGTGGCCGAATTGTAACATGGAAAGCGTCTAACTTGAGGGTTGCCCACCATGGTCATTGAAGTGAGGAAGCGGTTGTAGGGACGCAGCTGCGGAGCCAGCACTCGCAGTGAGGGGGGGCGTCCTCAATTCCTGACATCGAGCAGCTGTCGTCGTCGTCTACTTCATTTTCTATGGCGCGACGCGACGTTTTGGGATAGCGGCCAGACACGTCTTTAATGAGACCGCCGGTTCGTCGGACGCTACCCGACGATTGTGCTATGTGCTGGGCGACGATTGTGGCAATCGTTTCGGTCATTTTGGCGATAGCGGAGGTGAGTGCGGCGAAAATTTGACTTGAGGCCCGTTTAGAGGCCCGCATTGACGCCCGTCAATGCGGGCCTCTAAACGGGCCTCAAGTGGAGCTTCCGCGCTCAGTGCTGCCTTCGGTGGCACGGCTTCACTCTCCATAGCCTCAGTTGCGGGGGGTGAGGAGGGAGTGGTACGCTGTTTCGATTGCGATTCTAGGAGCGCGATTTTTTTAGCAGAACCTCAATTTTACCCTCGAGAGCAGCTATCTTGGTTTGCTCGGCACTGCGGGTCGCAGGGGGGGGAGGAGGGGGCAGCCCTGCTCGTACTGTTTACCTGCGTTCCGTGTTTTGCAGCGTTGGCCCAGGCCCTGGCTTCGCCGCGTGGTGGCGTCGTCTACAGTCTTCCTGTGTCGCCTTGTGGTGGCGGCTGCGTCGGCGGCCGCTTGCCGACGCCTCCGGTAGATGGCGCCGGCTTCTCGGTTTTGCTAGAGTTACTGTATATGCTCCCATGGGAGCAGAGTTGCGCATCTGTTTTAGATGCGAAGCATCTTATGCTCGGGGCTTTGTCCGTCCCGCGTCCCGCGTCCCCCGTCCCGCGTCCGGCCACTTTCATGAAGTAGGGAATCACCCATTATACGAACCAGAACACTGTAGTAATATGAAGGCCATCAACCACTACTACAGTCATCAGGGTCATGGCCGAGAGCACAGAGAGGCTGCTTAGCAATGGCTAGGCAGGTGGTGTCTGTCGCCCAGGTTGACCCCATTCCTTAATCTTGCTTGCATGTGTTTGGAGGGGGCTTAGTCCTTCCCGCGTCCCACACCACCACAGCGCATGCGCGTCCCCTCCCTCTCTCTGTCCTACGCTCACGCCCTTTCTCTCCTCTAAGAATCCTCTACTCTACGGAGCGGCCCCCCATGTCCCACCCCCCCCCCCCCCCAGCGCATGCGCGTCCCCTCCCCTATCCATTCCTACGCTCACTCCCTTTCTCTCCTCTAATAATCGTCTACTCTACGGAGCGGCTCCGGCGAATCCCTACAAGACGGAGAAGACGCGTTTCCCAGACGATTGTGGTTACAGTTCGACGTTCCCACAACGGGGAAGCTCGCTTGACTTCGCTGCAACCACGCAATCAGCGAGGCAAAACGCTTGGCTAAACGAGCGAGGCTAAACGCGGCTATAGCACTGCTAAACAGCCGGTCCCTAAACGCAGATGCCAGAAACATCGAACGTGATCGCGTCCTAACCAAAGCGTACATCCTGTGTCTCACAGAAACGTGGAACGCCCCAAGACCGACGATCAACGGCTACGAAGCGATCGTGTGTACTGAAGAGGCAAAACGTCCTGCCGGTGGTGTCGCCATATACGTCAAACGCCATCTCCACGCAAAAGCCTTAGATCTACAACCTACCGTTGCATAGTAACCACAACATCATAGTCATGACAATGTATGTCGCACCCAACATCTCCAGAGAGAACGTCGAACGTTACCTAGAGAAGGCCATGGCACAGTACACAAAGACATACAGCCACACCCCCTTCGTACTTGCGGGTGACTTCAACGTGGATATAACGACGAACGACTGGCTCGTCCACCACATGATAGACGTGTACTCGTTGCGCCGCATTTCCGACGACAACATACAACAAACCATAAGGGTAACGTGCATAGACCTCATCTTCGCAAACTTCACAATGAAAACTTCAAAAGCAACCCCTGACGCTACACTTCACCGATCAAAAGGCCGTCGTCTTCAAAGCGCCCCGTGCACCGACGCTAGGAATCGCACACGTTCACTAAATAAACACACAACCACCACATTCTCCGTCCTACACTCCCCACATACCCGCGTCCCATACCAGCGTTCCACACTCCCCACAGCGCACGTCCCCTCCCGCTCTCTCTCCTCTCCTACGGTCCCCCCCCCGTCCCCTCCTCTAGGAATCCTCTACGAAGCGGCGCACACGACAGGTGGTGCGACAGCTGCATACTCAGCTGGTGGCACCACGGTAGTTCCGCGGTATAAAAATGACGGAGCGCGCCTCATTCTCTCTCCTGTGCAGCGCCGCGATGAACGCGCGGGCCGCTGCCGCGAAACGAGAGCGGCGACGTTTCTCCCGCTCAAGCTAACCATCTCCCCGCGGCTTCGCATCCACACATGGTTCCCTTTAGCGGGAGATGGGGAATATTTTTTCCAACGCCGCTAGCAACCATGCATTGCGGGGAAGCTGACGCTTGGGCCAATTTTGTATTTCCCGACGCCGCCGCTGCATTGCAGCGAATCATCGCCAGTCAAGTTCACAGCGAATCCGGCTGGTCTTCGCGCCTCTTTTGAACGCGGTTGATGGACGCGTGCGAGTCAGCTGCGGATCATCTCTACGTGCGCTCCAGGTCTACAGTTCTTCCATCGCAGACATCGGAATGTTACAATGACTAGGTGCTCGGCTCCAAACTGCAGCAATCGCTGGGAAAGCGGCAACGCTTTTTATTCTATTCCATGTGGAAGAACTGTCATTGTACGTCGACTGCAGTGGTTGCTTCGAATGCAACGGCAAAAACCTGCCTCGATGGGATCAAGGATATGCGAGGTGAGCTTTCCTTCGAATAGCTTATGAGAATGCTTCACGCATTATTTATTTATTTATTCTAAAGTACGCTTGGTGTTCCTGTAATGCAACCTATACGCAGAGCTGCCGATATCGTCAAGCTGCTTACATGGTTATGATTTACTGTTTGCCAAAGCCCCTGTAGTGAACGTATGTCGACAGTATGAGATATCTTGACGAGTGTTTCTGATACAGTCGAAACATGACGTATCTGGCCCGCGCGCTCGTATGCCCCATCCCGTATTAATGCGCTGCATATACTTCCTTTTGTTTGTGTTTGAGCGCGCTCGCTCGTAACCTCACTGTGCAATTATGTGAAAGCATGAGGAATAAATGTGAAGGTAGGGCGCTACCGATTTCTCTTGTTCGCAAGTTTTCAGCGTAATTGAGTCAGTGAACTTAGCAACAAGAGGCAGTATAGTTCTGTGGAAATAAAACTGCTGTTAAGAGGCATCTGCTAACGAGCTCTCAGTACCTCAGCTGTACAGCTGTGCTTTCACGATAGCCTCGGTTCAGTAGCACGGCGGCTTCCAAGGAGTCATAGAGTTCTAGGAAATAGAAATATAAGGTCTATCGGGCGTGCTTATTTGTTGAGTGCATTACGCACGCCAATAACAATATATATTGGGAAATAAACACTCGGTGGAACAAGATTTATAGTAATGAAGCCGTTGTAAAATCGTTCAGGCAGTAGTGATTAGCAATTTGTGCTCTGTATTGTGTTTGGTTGCTCACAGTGATGTTCACTTGCATGCAGGATCATTTCACACCTGATCAGTTCCTGGATGGAAGTTTCGGACGGAATGGGAAAAAAAAGGTTGAAACCAAATGCTGTCCCCAGCATATTTTCTCGTGAGTACACAGCAGCACATTCTAATACTGTGCTTGTTGAAGGGGGCACCCATATATTGCGTGAATATTGATGAATATGTTCTTTTTATCGCGTATACAACTCACTCTTGCAAGGCCAGTGATCGCACAGTGCTTACGGCGTTTAGCTGCTGACCTGAAAGTCAGAGGTTTGATACCCAGCCATAGCAGTTGCATTTCAACGCAGGTGAAATGCTAGAAGAACATTTAGGTGCACATTTTAAGAACCCGACATGGTCAAAATTTCAGGAGCCCTCCACTACGACCTGCGACCTGCTTTGTGCAGCCCACGTTGTGCAGACACTCGAGCCCACACACATGAGCGAAGAGGAATGCTTGTTTGTGCTAAATCGCATGCCTAATGACACCAGACACTTCGAGTACCCCTCACGTAGTTTTCCCTAGTCCAAGCGATGTTTGTTTTCCCAATTTTACTGATGCGCGTTTTTTTATCGTGCAGAAAACCTAGAAGTGCAGTGCTTCTCTCCCCACCGGAGGCATTTGCGGGTAAGACTGTGCTCTTGTTCTTGTCGTTTCGTGCAGCCTACACTCGAGCCCACATGAGCGAAGAGGAATGCTTGCTCGTGCTAAATCGCATGCCTAACGACACAAGACACTTCGAGTCCGCCTCGGTGGAACAGTGGCTACGGTGCTCGGCTACTGACCCGAAGGTCGCGGGTTCGATCCCGGCCGCGGCGGTCGCATTTCGATGGAGGCGAAATGGTAGAGGCCCGTGTATTGTGCGGTGTCAGTGCACGTTAAAGAACACCAGATGGTCAAAATTTCCGGAGCCCTCCACTACGGCGTCTCTCATAATCATATCGTGGTTTTGGGACGTAAAACCCCAGATATTATTATTATTATTATTACAAGACACTTCGAGTACCCCTCACGTAGTTTTGCCTAGTCCAAGCGATGTTTGTTTTCACAGCTTTACTGATGCGTGTTCTTTTATCGTGCAGAAAACCTAGAAGTGCAGTGCCTTCCCTCCCCACCGGAGGTTTTTGCGGGTAACATTGTGCTCTCGTTCTTGTCGTTTCGTGCAGCCTACACTCGAGCCCACATGAGCGAAGAGGAATGCTTGCTCGTGCTAAATCGCATGCCTAACGACACCAGACACTTCGAGTACCCCTCACGTAGTTTTCCCTAGTCCAAGCGATGTTTGTTTTCACAGTTTTACTGATGCGTGTTTTTTTTATCGTGCAGAAAACCTAGAAGTGCAGTGCCTTCCCGTCCCCACCGGAGGCCTTTGCGGGTAACATTGTGCTCTTGTTCTTGTCGTTTCGTGCAGCCTACACTCGAGCCCACATGAGCGAAGAGGAATGCTTGCTCGTGCTAAATCGCATGCCTAACGACACAAGACACTTCGAGTACCCCTCACGTAGTTTTCCCTAGTCCAAGCGATGTTTGTTTTCACAGTTTTACTGATGCGTGTTTTTTTATCGTGCAGAAAACCTAGAAGTGCAGTGCCTTCCGTCCCCACCGGAGGCCTTTGCGGGTAACATTGTGCTCTTGTTCTTGTCGTTTCGTGCAGCCTACACTCGAGCCCACATGAGCGAAGAGGAATGCTTGCTCGTGCTAAATCGCATGCCTAACGCCACAAGACACTTCGAGTACCCCTCACGTAGTTTTGACTAGTCCAAGCGATGTTTGTTTTCACAGCTTTACTGATGCGTGTTTTTTTATCGTGCAGAAAACCTAGAAGTGCAGTGCCTTCCCTCCCCACCGGAGGCCTTTGCGGGTAAGATTGTGCTCTTGTTCTTGTCGTTCTGTGCAGCCTACACTCGAGCCCACATGAGCGAAGAGGAATACTTGCTCAAGCCTTCCCTCTCCACCGGAGGCCATTGCGACTAAGATTATGCTCTTGTCGTTTAGTGCAGCCTACACTGCAGATTCTATATACTATAGGATAGTGAAGGAGGAATGAATTGTTGTCCTCTACTTATCTCTGCTTGGCCTGGGAACTCCTGTTCTGCGAATGCATGAATCTCCTTATGTGATGGCAGATGAATCACTAAGGATGCCTATGAAGTGTTTATGATGACTTATTTGCCTGCAGGTGCGATGAAAAGAAAACTTTCAGACACTGTTGTTTGTGTGACAACCTTGCCTTCTACACCGCTTGGCAAGTTACTGAGTGAGATATGAGTTTTATGTCATAAGATCAATGTTGATGCTAGCGGTAAGCTTATTCATTTTTCTGTCCACAGGGCGCAAATCGTCTGTAAAACCGGAGAGAGAAGTAGAGCTGGAGCGACGTCTCAATCTTGAATACAAGCGACGGCGCAAAGCAGAACGCGAGCAAGAGAGACTGCTTTAATCGGTGGCAAAAGTTCTTTCTCCTGACCAAGTTCATGTGCTGGAGAACGGCACAATGAGAGGCAGCTCATGGTCTCCAGAGACTCTTCAGAAAGTTCTGCATTTAAAAGTTGCATGTGGCAGCAAAGGCTATGATTTTGTGAAAGAGAATGTTGTGCCTCTACCAGCAAAAAGATCTCTCCAAAAGCTAATGGAACACATAAAATTCAGGCGAGATAAATCTCATAGAAAATTTTAAAGAAAAATTCAGCAAATCTCACACCTTGTGGGAATCGGTGTCAGGCGAAGCATTCGGGGAGTAATTCTCTATGCTGCATTTTTTGGCTTTGAGCCAAGCGTTACGAGGTGGATCGACGTGTTGTGTCCACATTGTGGGGCTTACCAGGAACGTTGACCACTTAAAGTGCAACTTATGGTCTGACGTAACATCAGCAGTCACGTTATAGCACAGACGTCACTATTATCGAAATGAAGTGTAGTTTACGGTGCGATGATGTGAATTCCATACGGAAATTTCGATACCACATTCCTCCGGGGTCGAGTAACGAGCGAATATATCTGGCTGAATCATAGGAGTACAAATGTAATGTTTATTAGACTGCCTATACAAGCGCAGCCAACTCTAGAACCCCAATTGGCATTAACCCGACATGATTCTTGTATCATAGGATTACACATGTAGTGATTATTCCTTTGTTATCAAATTATATGGCCAGTACTGCAACCACAATTGATGTCTATGGTATTCATGCCATGAGCATAGAGTCGTATACATCAAGCCCTCTGATCCTCCCGTACCAATTGTGGTCTACAGCAAGTGAAGGAGGCGATCACGAGAGCACCCAGACGTAGACAGCTAGTTAGTCTGTTAGACAGACATACAGAGAGCCAAATAGATAAATAAATAGAAAGAAAGAGAGCAACGCTCAAAGTGCAGTTGGTTCGCTAAGAAATGCTTCGCATTCAATATTACGATTTTTCTTAGTGTTCATGTGACATGTGCATTTTTGAAGGAATCTTGGAAGAAGTGTTTGCGGCGCTGAAACACAGGTCTTCGTCCCTGCAACCAGAAGAGTGCCACCTACTTGCTTATGGGTGAAATGCAGCTGAATCCAGGCCTGGACTATGACGCATCAACTGGAAGCATCATAGGTGGGTGAAACTGTGAACTGGTCGTGTTATGTTATGTCCTGGCAGAAACAAACACGCTGTGGCTCGTAGGATCCATGTTGTCCTTTGAAATTTGTAACTGTGCAGCCTTGTTATGGTGTGTGACAGAGTAGTTATGAAGGGAAACACCCACACAGCGCTGATCTTTCTTAAACATGAACCAACTGGTCCAAGAAGCAGTTCTAGAATAATTATGGCGTGAATTTATGTTGTAGTGTGTGACAGGATAGAATTTTCGACACTGCAGCTCATCTTAGGCTCCTAAGATGTTTAGGCATGACAGGGGCTAATTCAGGGACAAATGACTTTTGCAAATTACAACCAGCTGTCTGCAGAGGTTAAAATGTTGCCCACTGTTTTTAAAAGGATACCAAAAACCTTAACTTGTGAGGTTTAGGCAATTCTATCCCTCTATTCTCTAAACTTTTATGGCACTTGGCTGGGCATATAGCGGGCTGTACAGTCTGTGAGCATGTGGTGGTGGTTTCATCGGTCCGTGGAAATACTCCGACCTAGTGAGAAGGTAAAACACTTTTGAGAGCTTCACTTTTGCATGTCACTGTGGCACATCAAGTGGAGGACTTGAAAAATTCTTGGTTGCCTAAAAGAAATTTGCCACAAATTTATGCCCTTATGAACAGGAGAAATGAAAAAAAAAGGACCGTATGGGTAACCTAAACAATGCAGTGAATGGCACAAACCTAGAGATATATAAAAACCAGCTGATGGAATCATCTGCTGCACATCGTGCTTTATCTCATCTAGTGGGCAGAAAACAAGGGTTCGACCCAGACAAATCAACAGTGAAACAGGTTTGTTTCATGGTATATGCAGCGGTATCACACTATGGTGTCTGAGTCATTACTAGCTGGAACATTCAGCATCTATGCCAGCGCATCGTACACCCGCAGCAAAACTAGTAACGAGCAGTAGTGCCAGATGTGAATTGAGTTCATAGCGTTTTCCTTGAACAGTGACCACAACCACCTAATCATCACATGACAAAAGTGTGTCATAGCAAAGCCATGATAAAAATTGGGCTGTACATCAATTTTTGCTTGGTATGTGCTAACTTGCACTGTGCAGATTCGTAAGCCACCCTCAAAAGCTCAATAACCTTGACCACTGACCAGCGACATTGAGCGAAACACATCATTGCTGATCCTTAAAAGTCATGGCAAAAGACTCGACAACAAATTTCGCAGAACCAACCTTAGAATGAATGTGAATTGTTATTACTATTCAGATTGAAGTGATAAAGCCTCCCACTATGTAATATTGAAAAATATTGGTGGCTATTCTGTGATGACTATTGATTGTTGTTGGTCATTGAAATATAGCGCCAGTGCCATCACACTTTTGTCCAGCTGTTGTGCCACTGTTTGCCAGGCTAGGAGCTGCACCAACCAACCTCACCGCTGCCTTGCATTTGCCATTAGAGTACTCACACTGTAGTATTCTTTCGAAATAACTGCTTCGCACTGCAGGGCATCCGACTGTAAAACTTAACCGCCATCCAATCCAGAGGCCAAGGAAGAGTTGGCGACGCACGCTCTCGTCTTCATGCTGGCTGGGCTGACAACTCGATGGAAGCAGGCAGTTGCCTACCACTTCACATGTAAGGGTGTCATTTCTTTGATACAATGTAAAATATTGTGGGATTGAACTTAGTGCATTAGTTTAAATCAATTTTTAGCATAAGTAGTGGGAAAGCTAGAAAAGGTCAATGCTACAGCTGTGAAATAAAAATTAAACGAAACGCATTTTTTTTGCAATTACTTGGGATCCTATTAACTTTCCGGCCTTTATTTATTTACAGCTTCCTCCTTTGATGCTCAGCAGGTTAAAGAGTGCATTTTTGAAGTGATCAAGAGAGCAGAAGCTGCGGGCATTACTGTTAATGCAGTGGTCACTGATATGGGCCCAGGCAATACCGCAATTTGGAGATTTTGTGGAATTCATGCCTCGAAATATGGCAAACCTCAGACATCATGTCCCCACCCCTGTGACACTCAGCGAAGAGTACATTTTTTGGCGGATTCACCTCACTTGCTAAAAAATTTGAGGGGTCACCTAGTAAGAGGCCTGGAGATCATCTTGGACAAGGCGACGGTCGCAAAGAACAAATTGCCCAGCAACAAGGTCAGTTTTAAAAACATGGCAGATTGTTACTGTTGTATCGCGCGTCGTACGCGACACACGGAGAGCCAAGGGGCCCGAAGCGCCGGCCGAGAAGGCTGGAGAAAGTAAGTGACACGGCCGAGACCCGGGCGGAAAAAACTCTCTTTATTCTTCCCGTGCGCGGTCTTAAATACCCCCTTAAAGCGCCGCCTGAAGGCGACAACCCGGAACCGAAACCAGAACCAATTGACCCAAATACCACATCATCCCCCCCTAGAATGAAATGAACATGTGGGGCTCTAGCATCCTTATACAATTATTAATGCAGAACGCCAATTGGTACATAGTAACTTGTGCAACCGTATACATTTTTTAGAGAAGCAATGGTATATAGAACTTGTACAACCTTGAACTACTGTATCGACACAACCTTAACATCCCCCCCCCCTCATTTTGTTGTAACGTAACCAATTGAAGTACAGAGAACCGCCATGAGAAGGGAACAAAACATAGCTACGTACACAGCGCACCATGGCTGTAGGCACTTCAAACAAAATAAAACAAAAAAAAATTCACAGCATACCAGCGTACCAAGCTGTAGAACTTAACCGTTATGCAATAAATAAATGCACAGCATACACACAACAATGCCCAAGTATGGTACACTGACTCCAACATGCGAGTAAAGAGAGAAGAAATTATGACACAAAGTCCTTAAACTTGGACGGTTTTTTTACGCGAACGTTTAGAACGCCGAGGCACATTGCGTTCTGAAGTGCTCCCTTGCGGAGCAGCAAGTTCCGTATGTGCAGATGAGCCTGCTGGCTCGCTTACGCGCTGCTCAGGCAGAGCTGAGAGCCTAGAGGAATAACTGGAGTCTGACGACTCGCTTAAGCGTCCCTCAGTTGTAGCTGGGGACGGAGAAACCTGACGCGAAACATGCGAACCTAATGGTTCGGAAGCATGTCCATTAGTGTTAGGAAGGATACCGGCATGGGGGGCTGGGCACGTCAGTCGAGCATTGATACGGAGCCTGAGAAGAGTCCGATGACTCTGAAGCGTGCTCGGTGTACGGTGAAACTTCATGGTGGCTGGACACCACAGCCGAATGTTGTAACGGTGTCTCGACGGAACATGATGGTTCTACTACATTCTCAGTAGAAGTATGGTGGCTGGGCACCACAGCCGGACTTGAAACCGGTGCCGCTAAGGAGCCCTGAGGCTCAGCTAAAGGAATACCAGACGAAAGAGAATCATTGGGGCTGGGCACCACAGCCGGGTATTGAACGGGTGCCTGAATATCATCTCCCCCCAGGGAAAGATGGTAATGCTGCAGGAATAGGAATAGAAACCAATCGCGGAACCGAGGCAGAGTATTGTGACTGAGGCTGCAACGGTGTTGAAGAGGGTCCAATGATAGGTGTTTCCCGTTCTGAATGGACAACGACTAGTTGAGAAGGATTCCAAACAGACCCATCACTGAGTTTGAATGTATGGGGACCCACCGAAGACATAACGGTAAACGGACCTCTATACTTATGTTTCTTTCCCGGAACACGAACTTTCACTTTATAGCGAACGTGAATAACTGGAGGTTTTGCACCTCGTTTCTCATCGACATAATTCTTCATGTACTTCTGCCTATGAAGAACACGCGTGCTTATGGTATTGTCCGAAAAGGACTGAAAAGTAGGAGGTAACGGCAGGTCAGTTATGTCAACCGCTGTGCGGGGTTGACGCTTATGAACCAACATCGCAGGAGACAACCCCATAGTTGCCTGAGAAGAAAACCCGGTAAGTACCCAAATACTCGGTAATTGCCTTCTTTAGAGGACGTTGTTCCAGTTGAGCTAGCTGAATGTACTCCTTCAGGACCCTGTTGAACCGCTCAACTTGCCCATTGGCTTGAGGATAGCAGTTGGAAGAACAGAGGTGTTCAATACCTCGTTCGGAAAGGAAAGTTTCAAACTGATACGACTTGAATTGGGGACCGTTGTCTGTTACTAAGCATGCTGGAAAACCTTCACGGCAGAAGATGGAAGTCAGAAAGGTCATGACTGCATCAGACGTAACGTCTCAAACGAAACAAACCTCCGGCCATTTGGAGTAAGAGTCAATTACAGTGATTACAAAGCGACAGTCTGAGGGAACATTTGAAAGAGGACCAATAATGTCCATGCCTAACTTCTCCCACGGTTTCTCAGGAAAAGAATTATCACGGGTATTACGCAATGGACAATGCCGCGGTAACTGATCAGTAGTAGGAAGACGTGCATTTACAAGAAAAACATCAGCACTGCTGTTCGGTGGGCTCCGCTGGTTGGCTTCAGCAGCATTTAGTCGACTGTGGTTACCCGTCGATGTGCCTTGACGACCAGCCGACGACTCCGTCGTACAGCGGCAGACTCTCGCGAAGTGTCCGCGCCGTCCGCACCGCGAGCAGGTGCGGTTCCGTGCAGGGCAAGCGGCAGCGTCGGCCCAGTACTGCGACGAACCGCAGCGGTAGCACGCACCCACACGGAACCGAGGGCGACGCCGGAGAGTACTCCGTCCCGCCGGTGGACGAGGGGGTACTCGCAGACGGCGAGCAGCCGGCGCCAGCTTGCAACGCAGCCGGGGAAGGAGCAACGCTTCGAGGAGTGGGGGGGGAAGACGGTCGCCATGTTGACCTACTTCTTGCGTGGGCGACGCTCGGCGCTGCCATGACGCGTCGGACGCGAAGAAACAGCGTCGATTGTCAACGCAGACACTTGCTGATGTGCGCAGTCGACGCGTTCCTCTTCCTTCGCGACGTCCAAAGCCTTTTGTATCGTGAATTCCTGGCCCATCTTGAAGACTTCATTTCCTCTTGAGATGCGGGGACGCGATGCCCGCCACATTCTGGTCGAACGCTAGGATGTCGTAAGTGGCGCCAAAATTGCAAAGACGAGCGAGCCTTCTGACCTCAAGAATAAATTGCACAGCGGGACTCGTCCGGGCCTTGCCGAAATGCCTTGAATGCTGCGCGCAGGCACGTCGGGTCGAGCTGCTCGTCATAGATGGCGTCCAACCTCTTTAGCGTCGCCAAGTACGCGTATTGCACGGCGTCCAGGGTTTCACCGCCGGATGCCTGGTTGTGGCTCGCCCTCAACCACCCGCAGGTAGCGGTTCAGCCCCTCGATCCCCAAGGCGTTGAGCAGCAGCGCCTTCTTGTGCTCCGGCGTAGCGTCCCACGCGGCGGCGTCGATGTATGCCTGTAGGACAGGACGCCACTGTCGCCATGGGACTGGCGGTTCACCGGGGACACTGCAGAAAAGGAGGAGGGGGTATGGCCGCGTTCATGATGGATGAGGCGATGCAACGAAGCTCGAAGAAGACCTCCGGTGACCAGAACGCCGCAAAGAGAAATTGTATGGGTCTCGTGCCAGTCCAAAACAGGAAATCCGCAGAAAATATCGTATCGGTGAGGAAGTATCCAGTGTGATGAGCACGGTAGCACTAGTAGAAGAGTTCGTATGCCCACCTTAGGCCGGATGCAAGCGGATTCGCCGCCTCGTCGCCAGTTGTTGTATCGTGCGTCGGACGCGACGCACGGAGAGCCAAGGGGCCCGGCGCCCTGAAGCGCCGGCCGAGAAGGCTGGAGAAAGTAAGTGACACGGCCGAGACCCGGGCGGAAAAAACTGTCTTTATTCTTCCCATGCGCGGTCTTAAATATCCCCGTAAAGCGCCCCCTGAGGCCGACAACGCGGAACCGAAACCAGAACCAATTGGCCCAAATACCACAGTTACCTGAAGCACCACTTTGCAAGATATTGCGTATGTCTCCAACTACTCTTCAAATGTTCTCAGAGCTATAAACTTTTTTTATGTTTAAAGATACCACGGCAATTAAAGTAATGGCACTATTGTAAATTATTTTGTTTTGCAGGTCTCTCCTGAGCACGTGCGACAGGCTTGCGATATAGATGAAAAACACAAACTGAAGCTAATGCCACATTTGACAGCCCATGACTTGGATCCCAACCATTATGAAAAAATGAATGTTGCCTCAGCGTATGCACTTTTGCACCATAGCACAGCCGCAGCTTTGAGATACATGGTTAGCAAAGGCCTGCTACCAACCGCAGCTCTAACAACCGCCTTTTTATTGACCATGTATTCTCCTGGTTCTCAATAATGACGTCAAGGACACGAAAGATGGCATTAAGCAATCTATGCCCCCCAAAAAGCAGATAATGCCAAGAAATTTCTGAAAGATTTTATTGACCTATTTACCAGCCTAACGATAGTTGACAAGGCTGGCAAAGGAGGTTGGAAACCTGTACAAACTGGAGGCTATTCGGTCAACCTGTCGCGGCGTTGTCCTTGAGAGAGTACTACATAACTCAGCAAGGCTTGAAGTTTTTGATGCTTAGTCGAATGAGCCAGGATGCTCTAGAAAATTTGTTCAGCTCAATCAGGTTCAAAACACCTGTGCCCCGTGCCAGGGAATTCAAATCTACCTTTAGAGTGATTGTGCTAGCTCAATTTTCACAACCAAGTCGGAGGGGCTCGTACAGCATTGACGACTCTGAGGATCTCCTGCTTTTTTGGAGAGATAAAGATCTCAATGCTTCATCTTAAAGAAGATCCAAATGAAGCTGTTGATGTTGATGATGGCATCTTTGAGCTTTGCTAAGAAGAGCAGGACAGCTTAGAATATTTCTCAGGCTATATTGCATACGCTGTGATACAAGACGACGACGTTTCAACGCAGACGTGGTTTCTTTGGCTTCATTAGAAATTGCTCGACAGCAACGAAAATCTCGACCGTATCCGGATAGGAAGCTTCTCGGAAGCTTATGGGGACCTGAGGACTCCGGTGAGGAACCTTCCTTTGCCCTGTCCTGCTGATCCTGCTGGACTCATCGACTGTAAACACGCAAGGCTGTGGTTTAGGCCTAGTGCGGCCGTGCGGCCGTACTCGCCCGACGAAGACGACGTGCTGGTGGCAGATGCGTGTGTGTCATCCTTGCCTTCTACTGGACTGTCGCGCGTGACCTCATCCGCGCCAACTATGCAGCAGCAACGTGCAGACAACAGTTCGAAGACACAAGGTGCAACGCCCAAGGACAGTCCGCTTCATGGTGAGAGTGCGAGCCAATCGGTGGTCGTGTCGGCGGACAATAGTGACGCTATGGACGTGCAGTCTTCTGGTGGTCCTGTGAACACAGCAAAGCGAGGTCCTCCTGTCAACGTGCTTCCACAAGACGTCATCGCATCGGAGCAACCGGCAAAAAAGGTAAGGGCCACCCCAGATAATGCCTCCACGCCCTCCCCTTGTCAGTCTTACCCAACGCCCTCTCCTTCCCAATCCTATCGAGTTCACATCCGCCACCTTTCATGCTACGACATAACTTCAGTGCCCACAAAACATGTGCAAAGCAGTGATGTTCCGTGCAGGGAATTTTCCCTTTTTCAGGGAATTTTCGACAGTCATTTTGGCCGAAAGGGAAAAAGGGAATCTTCGCGATATTGCAGGGAATTTTGAGGGGTGGCGAAATTTTTTTTTATAATGATCAAAAGACTGGACATGAGGCTTTCGCATGTCGCAATAGTTTCTGGCGCATGTAGCGCGCCAAACCACAGCCTCTAAGGTTCGTTTTTAAAGACCATAGTCTTTCTTGGGATAATTCAACGCAGAAACATTGATGACATTGATTTGACTGGCTGCTGGTTTGTGTGGCCAGCGATTCAGCTGCCCGGCGAAAGTTTAAGCCCGTGCTCAAAGCCCGCCCATCTTGATCTGGTGAATCTGTTCATACATAGATTGAACAAACATAATGTTCAGGTTGAATGGAGGCAGCTCCCAGCCTCTCTTTCAGATGCACAAAAAGCGTCTCTTCGCGCAATGAGTATTGATGCCATGTGGAAGGAGACCGGGGAAATTAAAGATTTCCAAGGCGAGCCACAATTCAGCGGTATGGCGAAGCTCGCTAAACTTTGTCTATCTATCCCACATGCAAACGCAGACGCAGAGCGCATTTTCTCGTTGGTGAGCGACGTCAAAACACGGAAGCGCAATAGGTTAGGCAGTGACACACTGAACGCCACGATGGTGACGCGTTCAAGATTCCACTCAAAAGCGATCTGCTGTAACAGCTTCAAGGTGACGCCCAAACACATCAATCTTCACACACAGCAGAATACTCGAGTGAACTAAAGCAGAAGATGAACAAGCCGCCGAAGATGTCGGTTTTTCGGTTTGCCCAAGAGGGCTGACATGTTATAGTCATTGTGCTGTGATCCCAGCTTTATATATTTTAAATACCTTGCTTTTTTTCAGTTCGAGGCACACAGAAGTTCTGCGGTCAATTGAAAGGTTTCCCAGTCAATATATATTCTAGTCACTTCACATTTATTTATTTTTTTCTTTACGGTAGTTTTCAGAACCGTTCCTAATCATGTCAATAAAATGTTAAATACCACCACAAAAGCTTGTTTTATTTCACAATATTTAGTCACCATTATTGAAAAGTTGACGTGCTTTTTGTACAAAATGTGGTGCATATAGATACAGAGCGTCTGCTAGGCACATTAATGTACGCCACGTCACTCAGTAACAAAAAAAAACACAACAATAATAAACTTTTCTTCTTATGCAGTGACCGTGTGCATAAGCATGTTACAGCATTCCTTTCGCGTCGCATACCGCTTAAAGCGAGCTCCAAGGTAGCTCCTTCGTAGTATTAAAAGCCGATCTCAGAGGCGATGCTTTGAGTTGGGCAGGAAAGAAGAGAAAGCGATGGGAAGAGCCTGAAACACGTCGAACAATATATATATATATATATATATACATATATATATATATATATATATATATATATATATATACTTTTTTGTGCGGGGAAATATGCGGGGATTTTTGGCGATTTATGCGGGGGGAAAATGCCGGAAATCGGGAATTTTCGGGCTTCGGAAAGGGAATTCTTCTGTCCAGGACGGAACATCACTGGTGCAAAGGGTCATTGACCATGCTCTTGAAACCAAGGGATACAGAGGGTTCGCAGCATATAAATCGACCAACACGATTACTGTGCACTTGGCATCTCTCAATGATGTGCAGAAAATATGCACTTTAACATCTATACCACTGTCAGAAGATCGGCAGCTACCTGTGCAGTGCTACTTTGCATCAGGTCCTAATATACAGAGGTGTGTTGTCTATGGCATTGACCCGGAAGACTCTCCTGAGATAATATGTCGCGAATTGACTTCCACGACGCACAAGGTTCTCGCGGCCAGATTCATGGGCAAAAGTCGTACTTGCTTAGTAACGGTACAGGGCCCCCCACTGTATCCCGGACAAATTTTACTACTATGGGTGTTTATTGCGTCCTAAACCCTACCTCCCTCGGGCAATTTTCTGTTACCGTTGCTTTCAACGTGGACACATGCAGGCATTTTGCCCACAGCGTACTATTGACCCAGAAAGACTCACACCAGAGGGCGAACCACGATATCGATGTGGCCTATGTAAATCTGGTGAGCATGACATGACAAGCACAAACTGTCCGACTAAACAGAAGGCCACAGCAAGACTACGATAGGCTATACCGAAAAACAATACAGTAAGGACTAACAATCGCTTTGAAGTTCTTGCTGAAGAGCCGGAGGTGCTCACGGCAGAAGAAACACAAGGCCCAGAGACACAACTGTACTCTTCTGTGCTTAAACGTGGCAAACAGTCCCAGACTAAGCAGCGAAAGTTAGCTGATACACCGCTTGAATCGGATGATGCCCATGATGACATTGACGCTCGGATTGATGCACTGGCCTGAGAGATTGAGAGACTACGCAAACATAAAGCATTGGTAATTCTGCGGCGTCAGAAAACAGTACCTACACGCAGCGACTCCCTGAGTGCGAATTGCTCAGGTACACCTGCAACCCGCCCGGCACAACAGGTCAACCAAAGCTGTTTGGACAGCAGTATTAGATCAACTTGCTCAATTAACGTTACTTATACAGGATTGCTTGCATCATGGCTAACTCCCTGCAGCAACTGTCACAGGATGGAATTCTACAGTGGAATTGTCGAGGCTTAAGCTCCAAGTTAGGAGAAATTAAAACCAGGCTTCAATACAACAAGCTACATGTATGGGCACTACTTCTTCAAGAGCACAATAAGCTCTGCTCCCTGCATGATTTTAATGGGTTTCATTACCCGTCTATTAGAGATAGACGTGCTACGACAATGGCTTCAGCTCCGGGAAAAGCCGTAGTATATGTGTCATCGCAAATTCCTCATACAGTGATTAATATGGAACCATGGTGTAGTGACAGTCAAGAAGTTGTCGGTGTCCTGACCCGACCATTGAAGACTCCTGTCATTCTAGTGTCTTTCTATGCCAGACCACAGCGCACACGTTTGAACTTGGGATGGATAGCGCATCTACGTTCCAAGTACCCGGGGATTCCTATTCTCGTAAGTGGAGATTTCAATGCTTCCACATACAGATTGGGGGTATAAGTACAACTCCCGAAGAGGATGCCAAGTAAAAAGCATCATGACGGATGCCACGTTTACACTGTTGAACCATCACGCTGTGTCTACCTGTTCTGTAAGCGCAGTATCTAGAACGCACGCCCCAGATCTCACGTGGTGGTTGGGTCCTGGAACGCCGCAGTGGCGGGTGGAGCCGCATACATGGGGCAGTGATCATATGCCAATCATAATTGGTTTACAAAGAAGATGCATTAAGAAAATTCGACGACGAGTAACAATCACGCACTGGGATAAATTTCGGGAATCATCGATTGATAAAGTACCCACAGAGCCCTCGGAAATTTTTCCCGCTTTACAAGAACTGCTCCGCAATAACACAATCGTGACCACCGTTGACGAAGGACAACCTCAACCGGACCTCGCTCTTTTGCAACTTTGGGTAAAGCGACGTCAGGCAGAAGTGTATGCGTCGAGGAATCCAGATGCACCAGGTAGCCGTGCACGTGCTAATCATATAGCAGCAAAGGCGCGTCGGCACGAAAAGCAGCTTTCGCGACGACGGTGGCATGAGTGGTGTGAGAAACTTGGATCTGGCATGGGAAACAGAGCACTTTGGCGTACGTTCCGGTCAATGGAACGTGGTCCCAAGCAACCTGACCCGGCAGCAAGCGTTAGGTTAGCGATGCAAAGTACGCCACAAGAATTTGCAGAACAGGCTGCAAGAGCATTTTTCCCGAAATATGACAGCGCATCATCTATAAACTGCCCCGAAATCGACGAGTCTGACCATAGTGCCACTTCGGATATATCCAGTCCTTTCACCATGGCCGAACTAATAGCAGCGATTGAAACTTCGCACAAAGGAACAACACCTGGTCCCGACGGCATTCCTTACGAGGTTTTCAAGAACATAGAAGGTGAAGCTCTTGGCGCACTTCTGCAGGCTATTAATACAGTATGGGAGACTGGGAACGTCCCGTCTGATTGGAAACATTCACTTGTTGTCCCGATTCCAAAACCAGGAAAGTCTCCAAATAACCTGCAAGCTTTACGCCCAATTTCACTGACTGCGACCGTATGCAAGCTCGCTGAAAAGATGTTGGCTACACGTATTTCCTGGTGGCTTGAACGACAGAATAAATACCATCCGGCTCAAATTGGATTCCGTTTTCATTTGGGGACTGAAGATGGACTTTCTATCTTGTCGGACGACATTTTACAAGTTTCGCCACACAGCCACACAGTACGCACGGTTGTAGCAACCGACATAACGAAAGCCTATGACAATATAGACCATGAAGTCATTATTTTGAACCTCATCGAGCTGGGACTTCCGCCGCGGGTCATAAGATTTATCTACTCTTTCCTTCACAACCGCACATTTGCTATAAGAGTAGATGGAAAGCCAGAAGGTTGCTTCACGTCCAACAGAGGTGTCCCACAAGGTTCCGTTTTGGCTCCTCTCCTGTTCAACGTTGCGCTAATACCTCTAGCTTGGCAACTATACCGGATTCCAGACGTGAAGTTTCTAATATATGCTGATGATGTGACTTTGTGGTCTGTGCATAAAGACATCTCAAGACAAGCTCAACAGCTTCAGGAAGCCCTTGATGTACTTGATAACTACACTCGGAACGCAGGGTTGGACATTTCCGCCCAAAAATCAAGCTATGTTGTGGTGGCTAACAAGGCAGGACGCAGAAAGATCACGCAGTGCCCCTTTACATTTACACTCGGTGCAGTGACAATTCCTGAGGCTTCGGAGGTTCGCATACTGGGTCTTGATATTCACCGGTCTGGCAGTGGTGCGCACTGGCTCCGCAAAGTCAGGCAGAGTTCCTCAAAAACACTTCATCTGATTCGCCGCATTGCATCAAAAGCAGCTGGAGCTCGAACTGATGTAGCTCGACGGCTCGTACGCACAGTTTTGCATCCAAGAATTATATACCAGGCGCAATTTCAACGGTTAACTTTGGCACAGCTGGCACAGTTGGAGACTATTAATCGTGATGCAATGCGCACAATAACAGCGTTACCCCGCATCACTCCGATAACAACTTTACAGGAGCACGCCCAGCTTAACAAAATTGCAGAGCTAATCTCACAAAGAGAAAAAGCGCGTGAAATAAAAAAGCAACTTGTTCCGGTTGTTGCTGCGTTGTATGCTCACTTTCAACGCGGCTCTCGAATTGACAACCAGCCCGATACAATGCCTCCCTGGGAATTCACAACCATCTCATGTAATAAGACAACAAAGTTACGGCGCAGCGATACATCAGGTATTATTGACGAACGCTATATTATCGAAGCACCTTCCGCTAATACCTGCAAAGTCTATACAGATGCTGCTATCCTACAAGACGGCGGGAGGACATCATTCCTAAGCACCACGCATAACTTCATCAGTGGTCACCAGCATTATCTCTCTACGGAAGCCACTCCTCTTGTAATGGAACTTCAAGCCATCCATGACGCAGTTCGGGATGTCACCTCTAAGCTGCCTGCAATTAAGCAACTTGACGTATTCACTGATTCTTTAGCGGCTATCCAGGAACTCAAGAAAGTTCACAAGGCCATGGAAATCTGCGAGGCGATACACCGCAATACAGCCACTTGCGTCAGGGTACACTGGATTCAAGGCCATGCTGCGAACCCTCACAATATTGCTGCCGATCAACAGGCACACTGCCCTCCTAATATAGACCTTCCATCTATTCCCCTTCCACCTCAACCCCTAAACTCACTCCGTGCCCGTAAAAATGTTCTCCGGCAGGATACACGCGCTCTTATCCCCCCCGTGTGTCTGCTCTCTCCCCCTTCATCTTACTAGGGCGGAGGAAGTCGTGCTTAGGAGGCTTCGGGCAGGGGTGGCCCTTACACCGGCTCTTATCTCAACGTGGAACTGGTCGCATTTACCAGTGGGTGATACATGCCCGTACTGTTCTGTTCCGGTAATGCAAGCAGATGCATACCATCTGATATGGACGTGCCAAGGATTACAGTCGGAACGATCCCGTCATCTCCTGCAAGCCGGCCTTCGCTACAGTGACACAAACAGTTACAAGCGATGGATACATGACAACACATTCCACAAGACTGCTTCACTTCATACACAACACCGGCTTAACGGCGCACATTTAATACAGATATACACAACAAATATTATGCCTTAAGGGCAAGTCTATGTCGCAAATAAAAAAAAAATAAGCATAAGCTGTGCCGAACGTGCCATTTCTTGCCTTTGTGCATGCTGGCAAGATTCCCACGTGGGAGCGATTGCGCAGTTCGTTTGGGTCACTTCTTTTTGTGTTTTCTTTTCCTGCGTCGTCTAATAAACCTTCCAGTTGCGAGTAATCGTTCGTTGTGCCCACTTCCTCGTCTTGTCGTTTGCGCTGCTTTAACCAATATGGAACCCTACCAACTAGCCCAGCTGTCGACCTTGCTACATCAAGAGTGAGTGCAAAGCCCGAGTAAAACGGGCAGTATGCTTCGTTTTTTAAAGACGATAGTCTTTCTTGGAATACTTAAACGCAAAAATTTTGGTCTGTCTGTCTGTCTGTCTGTCTGTCTGTCTGTCTGTCCGTGACCCGATTCAGCTAGCTACAGGGCCAAAGTTTAACTAATTTCTGAACGCCCAGTCATCTTGAACTGGTGTTTTCATTCATACTTGTGAACATATTCGATCAAAAAGCAAATACTACGCATACCTGAGGCGCAACTATGCTATGTAATTATCAGGTCGTGTGTTCTTTTATTAGAAAATACACAGATACGTAATTCTAAAGACCCTAGTGTCTCTTAGGCTGTGCTGAAAATGCGAAGCTGTGCATGCACTGCGACGCTTTGCACGAAAAAGCGCTTTGCCGACGATAAAGTCCTGCCGCTGGCAGTGGCCCTTGGTTCAGCAGAAGCTCATATTTTTCGATGGCGTCCATATCTCGCGCAGCGCTTCCTCTATTTTATCAATGCCAGCCAGATGCGGCCAATTCAACGTAGAGTAGGTGCTGTCTGAGGCAAGGCAAAACATAGGAGTACGGTCGGCACAAGACTATCGTCTTTCGACGACATTTGCAGCGAAGCACGCAGATACGCGGCCAATTTTTTTTCTTTTATATATCTGTTTTTGAGCAACAATTGTATCGATCTCATGACGAAACTTCATTATATAATTGAGTGATGATATAGTCTTACCTATGTGTTATCGTTATAAAATAATATTTACCTTGCGTTTCAACTTTATTTCATTTCGCAGTTCTTCGTAGGTTCCACTGCGTTTCATAGCTCTCAAAGAACCACTCATTAATCTCGGAAAATTTATACCCTGGCTTCAATTCTCGATGAAATGCCACTGTGATGAATGTGACCTGTCTTTCAGTTTTTCTTTGGCTCCTTTAGGGGTTCCTGTTTTCAAATAAGGAAGCTTCATTTGGCCGCTTTCGGCGAGCATGGTCTTATTCCTCTTTGTAACACTTAAAAAGAACACGCAAGCTTAACGAAGCAAAGCTAGCGCAGTTTTGAAGCTTCCAACGCATACCTGGAGTAAAAAACAGACTGTCCTTAGGCTCGAAGAACGTTCAGCATCAGCGCTAACGACTACGCCCGGAAACAAAGTTCTGGCGGCCTGCGATTTCTCTTTCGCACGAGAGCTCGTTTGAACGAGATTTCGAAGCGACGACCACTCTCAGCTGCCCCCCTCTCGCTTTGTACCTCAATCACCTCCGACTGTGCCATAAAATTATAACATAAAAATTCTCTTTCTTCCAGCTATCTCGTTTCGTAACGGCTCTCTCGTGCCTATCCTGCTATGGTTAAGCTTTTCGCGCTTCATTGATGTTGCTTCAGTTATCTGCCGAACGCAAAAGTAGTGTAAAATTGGTGAATCCTGCTGTGCATCACTAAACGCATTTCTAACTAGGCGTAATCAACTTGGAAGACGTAATCTGTGAACATTGTACAATGTGACAACAAAAAGAACGGCCCCAAATGGCTCGAGCCTTGGATGATAGGAAGGAACGGATAACGGAGAATGAAAAGGGCCGAATCATTAGATACTGCGACTAATGACCAGTTGCAGGCATTCGTACCGCTTTCCACAAGCTTCAGATGCTTTCCAGTGTCTCGACAAAACTATGCAGGATTACTCTTGCATCGATGGTTTCGCGCGAGCATCAAGGGAAAAGCGCTGAGTGTTCCTTGCGATGTAAACGCAATTAGAAACGGCGAACGCATTTCCGCTGAGCTCCATTCCTGAGACGTTTACAAAAAAAAAAGACGGTGCAGCAAAAATATGAACCAGAATTATGAGTCTAAGTGAACAATGCATTTTAAGTGCTTTCGCTGTACAAGTACTTTATGCTTTCGTTATTTTTTTATTACCAGGCGCTGGAACATGAGGCTGAAGAACACACAAAGTACGATGTAGCCCACAGCCGTGTCCACGTTTGTGCAGAGCGGGAGCAGCCGGCCTTGCTCTGCGGGGCGACACCTTAAGGCAGTTGCGGACTCAGACGTGGTATGCCCAGGAGCATGTGCGGCCTACACAATAAACCAGTTCACACCCTTAAGGGTGTTTTGCCATGTCTACAACTAACATCTTTACGCCTTCGGAGCGAGAGAGATAGAAAAGAGATTGATTTGGTACGGAGAGAAGAGTATGAGGTGCTTATACATCCAACTCCTGGCTAGTTCCATGTCGGGACAGGCAAGCCAAGCCTCTCCGCCTTCTCACGAGCCTTCCGGACAGCCAGGAGCTGTACGTCGTAGCTGGGGTCGACTTACGTCGTAGCTGGTCGTCGTAGCTGCGGTCCACCAGGCTTCTTGACAACACTCCTGCAACGCAGCACATTAACGGAGCATATGTTGCAATGAGCTCACCTCTCCGCAGTGTCGGCTTGCACCTTAGAAGAAAAATTCCTGCACGGGTCAAAACAACCATACCTTGTGGGGTTGCCAATAGTCTAACACCCTAATCGTGGGGTGTTGCCAATCACCTAAACACCGTTATAACTGAAAAATTCGGCAGATCTTATGTACCATGGGAATCGATGTTGTACGAAGCATACGGAGGTAATGTCACTGTGGTGTAATTGTTTTATTAAGCGAAAGGTTACGAAACGACGCTAAAGGTATGTACAAATGTGGTGCCCACAGACATATGTTGAACAGTCACATATGTTTTATATAACCAGTTGTTTAGAGTTGCGTAACAATTGCAACAGCAACATGGGTATTTCCAACACCAGAAGCTGTAGGCTGATGTGTAGCGCTTGTGCTTGCGAGGATGGTAGGCCTGGATAGTGCTACGTATACCAACTTCAGTGGGATGGTGCTTGACTAAAATTGACGTTAACCCGACGTGACGCCAGCACTGCAACCACAACTGACATTTCACTAGCATTACACTTGCACAGCGTCTTTTCCCAAAGCAGTTACGAGACATGCGGTTGCTTTGTGGTAGAATATTCGATTGCCACGCAGAATGAATTTATTATCTGCATTAGTCGGGTAAACGCTGCTGCCGATGTCAGTTTTTCTTAACGCTCTCGCATTCAATTACCAATATCTGTTCTCGCCGTTCCTGGGCAGATATAAATGTCAGTCATATGTGGCGCATACCCGCATACCCCGGCCCGTGCCAGACGTGTCTGGAGGAAAACGTTTGACGACGTACGTGGTAGGATTTTCACGTTATTTATGTCGTGACAAGACAGTCATATTCATCAAACCATTTTACGCTCCCACACCAATTTTGGTCTACACCAAATTAAAGAGGCGATCACGAGAACACCCAGACGTAGGCGTCTGGATAGATAGATAGATAGATAGATAGATAGATAGATAGATAGATAGATAGATAGATAGATAGATAGATAGATAGATAGATAGATAGATAGATAGATAGATAGATAGAAACGCTCAAAGTGCCTGGCGTTCGCTAAGAAACGCTTCACATTTAAAAACCCTGAAAAATAAGTTCTACCAGCAATGAAATTACAGATGACATCAGCATAGAAGGTGCATGATGCGCCCATTCATACACAGAATACAGTATATTATAAAATACCCCATAGAGGAGCACTCGGACTACGTTTGCTTACATTAACCATCTGGTATATATAGCCATTGTATCTTAGGCCGCCGTTTAGTGCCGGTGGGTATATTCCTGTTCCATATAAATGAACATTAAACAGTAATAGTTGGTTTGAGGTTATGGTGTGTTTGTAGATAGCCCTAAAGGAAGAGATCTTTTAATATAAACTAACTTAATATCCACCAACATTTTAATCAGAGAGTCGCATCCGTCATGCTGGCAATTGGGCCACGGGTGCTTCGATAACACATAACACCCTTAGCTGCTAAAGAATGTGTTAGAACATTACCCTTAAAAAAAATGTCGGTATTTGTGTGGTCTTAGGTAAATGAATTCCTGTTGTCCGCTGTCTGTCGGCTCTGCCTTTCAAAGCCCAATGAGGCTTTGGCAGGCCAATTTTGTATCACATTGTTGCTGTGCCAAAATGTTATTATTATTATTATTAATATTATTATTATTATTATTATTATTATTATTATTATTATTATTATTATTATTATTATTATTATTATTATTATTATTTCCTCAAGCGCTTGTACCTTTCTTATTTGAACTGTTTGTGTTGCTTGTACCAACTCTCCTTGTTCCTCACGCTGTAGGATATGTTGTAAAGAAAGCACTAAAAACTCTACCATGATGCACGCGTGTGTTAAGGGCGCGCGAGTTGGCCTACGTAGGATGCCTTGATGCCCGCACGCACTGCTGATGTATGTGAGGACAATAGCGTAGCTTGCTGGGCTAGTTGGTTCGGTGTAATCAGAAGAAGAAACCAGCAAAAAAGAAAAAAAACAGCGAAGGACAACAATCAGACAGGACAAGCATGTCCTCATTGACTGTCTTCGTTGTTTTCGTTCGATTTCTCTTCAGATTACTGTGTGAGGACATTCGCGTTGCTACTACGGCCACCATTACCCCACCCGCCGCAGCTCGGTAGCATGGGAAACGCGCTATACAACGCATTTTCAGTGGACGGATACGTCCGAAACAAGTTCCCGCTAGAGAGCATTTTTTTTTAGTGCGACAGAAACTATATTGACAATCTCGGCGGGTTTTTGCCGTCGCCGCCTTGCCTTGAATATGCATAGGTATGTAGTACATAGAACTAAAAGCCACAAGAAAAAGCAAGCTACGCAGCGTGCCGCGTTAGACAACTGGGCCTCGCGCCATCTTTTTTTTTCTTTTTTTTTTGATTGAATGCTAACGGCGATCTATTTATATACACCATTTACCGCTGTCTGTACGCAGA
The DNA here is from genome assembly GCA_030522465.1 of Rhipicephalus appendiculatus. Taxonomy (NCBI): domain Eukaryota; kingdom Metazoa; phylum Arthropoda; class Arachnida; order Ixodida; family Ixodidae; genus Rhipicephalus; species Rhipicephalus appendiculatus. Next base: position 46,618 of record JALIZH010017494.1, read on the forward strand.
GCTCGGAGGTCCTTCTGGGTATCACCTGCGATATTCCCTGAAGGACGCGCTTTAAACAACGATCCTTGATATTGCTTTACTTTGAAAACTGCCCTTAAGGCACGCTATAAAACGTGGCCCATTTCTGTACCCACTTTCGCTGTGAAACGCGGCGTAAACAATGCGTTGAACGCCACCACGCACCAGGAGACGCGGAGGGGTAACTCCACGGGCCGAAGTTTTCAAGAAAAAAAATTAGCAGTGGCTTAGCTCGGCTTTGCCAGGATATACTTAGCGTGAGCTGACAAAAGTAATTTCACAAATAAAACACGCCAGGGCATATTTTGCGGAGGACTGCCTATGGTCGCTTCACAGTTATTGTGAATGATAAAAAACAACTGCGTATTGGTTTAAGACCGGACTTAAAGGAAACCTGAAACACCGAAACGGTGAAACACAAAAAAAGAAATATTTTAAAGGGTCCTTGCAACACTTCTTCAGGATGGTCAGAACACTCATTGAGCTGGAAATCTGATACCATATAACCAAATTACTGCGCCATATACCCAAAGCCCACGCTCATTGGCTGGAGGGAACACAGCGCAAAAGAAAACGGGGACAAGGAAGAACGACGCACACACAGCGCGTCGTTCTTCCTTGTCCCCGTCTTCTTTTGCGCTGTGTTCCCTCCGATGTATAACCAACACGCCCAAGCTTCCATACTAAGTCATTGGCTGATTTGTGCATCGTGTGCTGCATTGTTACCGCGGCCGCCGCAGGATGTCAGCACGTGCCCAAGCGCACGCTCACGATAACTACGCTCATACTTGTAGGATTCTAAATATTTTTGCGGCAGTCGATTCGTAAGGCAATAAGCTCTTTTATGAAGCCATTAAAAGATTACTTGGTAAAGCGTTGCAGGGCCGCTTATCAAGTGCACATGTCCATACCTGGACATCAGGGGCCGAATCCACAAAGCTCACTTGCGATCAAATTTTCGCGCAAGAGAAATTTTGTCGCGTAAGTCGATTCACGAAGCCAAAAAAACCTCGTAAGAGGCCATAGTTATCACATCGGCCGCTGCGATAAAGCGCGCTGCGAGTGTTCAGGAACATGCCAGTGATGGTGATGCACTTGCTATATTTGCTGACGTCACCGAAAAAGGCTCGTAAGTGGATTCACGAAGGAAAAAAGTTCCGCAGAAATAGCGTGGCTACGAGGAAATGCTAAGAGTGGTGCTAAGAGCGGACCACTCTTATGAACAATATGGCTGTTTAGAACATGCAACGTCGGTGGGGTATTTGGGCACCGTGGCTGATTTTCAGCTAGTTCGCGGCCATGTAAGGCTGCGCGATGATTGCTGGTATATTTTATTTTGGCGCTTTGTGTTTCGTGCGTTGTTTGCTTTGTACGCAGTGGACAGTATTGACACTCGCACTCGTCCAATAAGCTTGGTTTTGCAGTAATTAAGAAAGCTTATTGGTTGTCCGGAGCGAAAAATTGTGCAAGCAAAGACTCGTGGTTGGATTAAAACCAAAGTACTACGTGAATGGTCGGTGAAGTCGAAAGCGGCGCGCTATTTGGTCAACGTTTCTTGTTATGCTGTTGTGCTGCGTCCCACTTTCTCCAATGAGAGGTCCAGCGTAAGATGATGTACGCAGCATTGGTGGAAAGTACCACCAAAGAGGTTCAGAGGACGACATCAGCTGCTCGCTATTGAAAATAAAAATGAACGGAAGATTTCAGTTAGCTGTTATCAAGGCCTATTACGTGGTTTCACAACTTCTCCAGTTGGATTGGCTTTAACTACCCAATAGGCACGTTGTCTGAAATGCAGCTGTCGCTATGCGCGTTGCACCAATCCAGGGCGGGCTCGTACATTGCAAATCACAGCATATTAGACATTTTCACGATTCTGTATGAAATCACAAACAAATCCAGCTTTTCGACCTTCACTGTTGAGAAACCGAAATGGAACGCGTTTGTATGGAAAGCAGTCAGAAAGAAATGGCTCCAGTAATTTGAAATGACACCGAAAACGTGTGCGAAAGCTCGCGATTCTCCAGTATATATAAGCAAACTATATTACCGAATTCATGCCTCTTTGACTTTGAGCTGCCATTTAACCTGGCGTGAGGAAATAAACTAACGCTGTTTTCATCCGCTGATATGTATTTTGCTCTAAGAAGCGACAGATTGGCCCGGAAATCAAAGTGTAGCCACGGCGAAATCCCCGCTGCAGAAGCCCATTGTAGCAGACGACAAATGCTAGCAGACGACGGCTTGGGCGAGAGGCGCATTGTGATTGGTTGGGAAACAGTATTCTCTACATCAGGTCATCTTATGACGTAGCCAAAACACTTCTTTCATCGTAGGGCCCTGTCGTATTCGTCATATCTTCCCCCTCGCAGATAAGAGCAATTTTTATCTCGCCATCAAAAACGCGCAAGAGCTTTCTACGAGTTTTCTTAGCGCTTGCTCCTGCTGCGTAGTTCGCCAAAACAACATGGCGTCGTAAACAGTGTATGCGTGTGGGTGCCAATTTTCACAAACGCTTCTCGCTTGACTTCCTTCAGCGTTCGACTGGATGTGTTTCGACTGGACGGTGCGTGTAAGCCGTGTGAAAACCAACGGCAGTGTCTCTCGGTGTACGGTGAGGCGTAGCGAAGCTCGTGCCTCGGTGTGTTTATGAAGCGGCGATGGGCGCCTGTGTATCGACAGCAACTAGCACTCGAGGAGCCTGCAATGTGTGTTCGAGTTTCGGTGACAGTTCGTTTGCTTCGCTTTCCAGTTTCTCAGTTGGGTGTAGTGCGGCATTTCGAATTGACAGCGCTTTGGCGCGTTATTTGAGTGATCCCGAGTGCGTACGGTAACGTATGAATTACGTGCTGTATTCGGTTATTGCTTGGCCGCTGGTTAGCCCGTGCGCTGCTATTTTGTCGTGAGCAGTCCAGGAAAAGGCAGTGTTTGAAAGTGAAACAATGTGTGTTGTGAACATTGGTGCTGTGTTGACATTTCCAAGACTTGTGAAGAGGCTGTGCTCGTGTGACAGAAGATTAAAAGACAGCTTTGATGACTGTGTTTTGCCCTGTGAAGTTGCGATGGTGCTTTACGAGTGCTTTAAGGACTTGGCGCTGGGCTTCGCGTATTATTTTTTAACTCGTTATTTCGGCTTTTTCTGCTCATCGTAGTCGGAACGTCGTAATGTGTCGAATCGAAGTCGCGAGCCGATACATTCTCTTGTAAGTGAGGCTGCTTTGGCAGCACGCCTTGACTGTTCTTCGGTGAAAATTTTGAGTTCTACCTGGCCAGCGAGAGCCCGTGAACGTCAGTCACGCTTGCCTCCCGAAAGAACACACTTTTCACCGGTGCCTTGCCTTGGGTGACGTCGTAGACCAGCGCCTGCTAACTAAAGGTATTCGAGTCCATCAGACACGTCGTTATGCACGGCACTGGAGCCTTGACTACAGCGGCTCATGGCGAGGTCTTACGCTTTACCGGTAGACGGACACGGCTCGCAAGCCTTGCATTTCTACGTCTACGGTAGCTTCCAGTTCACTTGCCTGTTTGCCGCAGAGCGCATTCCATTCCTGATGACACTGACGGCTGCTAACCGTTCTGTTACCGGCGAGTTGAACTTGCGCAGCTAATTTCGTTGCTTAGTACTATAACGTGTGTAAGCTTTTTTCAGCCCAGCAGATGTAATGTTACCCCATACTGAGTTCCAGTATAAAAAATGTGCTACTATCACATTTTATATATATATTGTTATGACCGGCGCCTGGGCCCGCGGAGGAGCGACGTTCCCTGTTCTACGAACAAGTCTCCGAGGGGCTGCTGGCCCGCTGACAGACGTTCAAACGCGTGCATTGTCCTTCCGAGCCGGGAAGTGAGGCGCCATGCAGTCCGACGCGCAAGGTGTTCGACTAGACGACCACAATGACTTTCGGTCGCGACATACTCTTTGAAGAGACGGCGGCGTCGCTGCGGATTACAACCCGTCCTGCTAATTGCGCGTCGAGCGGCGGACCTTTGATGCGTCACGTAGTGCGAGCATGGGACCCCTCATCCTGCAGCCTTCTCACGCCACCACCTTGGTGCCACTGGTGCAATGCTGTGGCAACGCCCCTGTCGGGCACGTGGACCTGGGCGGCTGTGGGCGGCACCGTCGGAAGTGGCGTGTGTCGTGCGATTGGACAGCGCATTTTGGACATGTTCCCCCCATCTAGGGATCTGGGGAAAAGTGACTCTTTATAATGAGCCCCCGTGGGCTCCATGAGGAGGAGATTCGAGGCTTCAGAGGATTCGAAAGCTTCAGAGGATTCGGAGGATTCGAAGAGCTTCGACACGGGCCTTCGACGAGATCGTCACGATGTAGCGAAGTCTTCGTGATGTAGAGCGAAATGCTCGCCTTGTAAATAATGTAATTAAATCTCAGTTCAGTTTCCCTTCAGCCTCTTCATGCTGCCTCGGCATCTTCCTTCCGGGTCTCCGGTGCCTGCAAAGGCCTGTCGCAACGACCGGGGCCAGCAGCGGGATACCACGACCTGTATCTCGAGCTGTGACACCCCGGGTCGCAACAACTGGTGGCAGCGGTGGGATACCACGACCTGTATCTCGAGCTGTGACACCCCGGGTCGCAACAACTGGATGGCAGACGGTGGGATCAGACTCATGGACGGAGAGCGACATGGACCGGAGGTCAGCCGAGAGCCCTAGGACATGGAATTCGGCGGGACCGACGCAGCGTACCATGACCGCACAGTATGGGGTGAGTGCCTGGCTTTGCGCTTGAGAGGTGTCGAGTCTTTTAGCCTAGACCCGTTAGAAGATAGATACAACTAGCAACTGCCTAGGAACTGTGGTTGCTATCTCAGCACGGAGCAGCACTCGGCGATTGTCTGAGTAAGCTAGGAAAAGCAGTATAGCTCAGGTAATTCGGTAGGAGCAGATCTGAGTTTTGCGGAAGTTTTTTTAGGGTACGTTGCGGGAGTGTTTTGGATACTGGAGAGTGCAGAAGGGTGAAGGAGAAACAGGCAAAAGGAAGAGAGGGAGGTTGGCCGCGTGGTGCTGCTTGTGTGTTATGCTTTTGGTCTCCGCTGTGGGATTGGCCAGGCTTCAATATCTCTAGACCCAGAATTGAAACGCTGGTGGGTTTGTGTTTGTCACAGCTGAGCCAAAGCAAGTAGTGGTCATGGACCTGACGAGATTGACGAGGGATAGCCTGTTAGAATTGTGTGAGGAGCTCGACATTGAGATAGACGACGATACCCCTGCATCTCAAATCCGTGAATTAATAGCCGGAAGCGATAACAAGGAGGACATTGAGTACTTCGGGAATCGAATTTTAATTGAACAGGAAAAGATAGAGAAAGAGAGGATAAAGGGATGAAGAACTTAGGAAGAAGTGGAGAGAGATGGAAATAGAGGAGGCAAAGAGGGTTGAAGAACACAGGAAGGAGATGCAAGCGTTAGACGAGGAGCTTGAAAGGCTAAAACGCGGGTTATATACAAAGCAGCGGAATGGTCAGTTTGTAGAGGTAGCGCACGAGAAGTGCGAGGAACAGTTGAGTGCGGTGCAATTCAGAGCCGTAGAGAAGGCTAGCACATGTGAAAGCAGTGGGTTCATAAGGGAACCGAAGGTATCAGCTGCGAAAGATGCTGCGCTAGGAGCGGAGGCCGCCGAAGGCCAGAGTAAGAGCGACGAGGTGCTGTGCCAGTGGAATTCTAGTGAAACAACTAAGATAGTTGTAGACCATCTGGCACAGACACAAAGTGAGGGTGTCCCTAAGGTGGTTCTTGCAAACGACGTCCAATGGAACTTCGACTCGGTAGGCAAGAACACCAGAGTAAGGTCACCAGAGTGTACGAAAGTACAGAGTAGAGATGACAGTGCACTTGTGAGCTCCCAGGCATGTGAGCTAGATTCAAATGAATGTGTCGCTACGGTCGATTTTGCACGCGATGTCCCAGGATTCGACTCGCTAGGCAAGACGACCATAGTAACGTCGGCAGAGTGTACTGAAGTACAGAGTAGTACAGTTGTGGACAGCTCCCAGACAGATGAGCTAGGGTCCAGTGACTGTGTCGCAACGGTGGATCCTGCATGTGGTGTCCCAGATTTCGACCCGCTTGTCAGGAACACCGGAGAAAGTTCAGGAGATGGAGCGAAAGTAAAGTGTGAGGATAACAGTGCAGCTGTAGATGGCTCCCAGGAATGCGAGCTAGATAGTGCAAAGGGAAAGAGCTGCATTGTTCCTAATCGTGTTAAGCTGTCCGCCAGTTTGGAGAATGAGGGTAAAGATGATTTGTTTGTGAATCATTCAGACTGCGCGGGCGAGACAGTTAACGAAAGCTGTGAGAGAGTTGAGGAGGATGAGTTGCGAGTGGAAGGCTCGAAAATGCGCCCCAAGAAGAGGCGTAAACGGAAGCGGCGTCGTAAAGCCAGGAGTGCGACAAAGAGCACAGTACGTTTGAAGAAGGGCTCTGAACGTCTGAGCGTAGTGGACAGAATGAGGCGTTTGTCGTCGGTGTCCGAAGTTGTTTTGCATGCATCCGAGCCGCCGGGCGAAAAGAAAAAGAAAAGTGCCTTGGGCGAAAATGCAGACAGAAGGAAGGGGTCAGTCAGCCTTCCGTCGTTCTATCCACGGCACGTTTGATGGGGCATGGGAGTGCAAGGTCGGTGGCTCCCAAGAAGTAGCTGAGCGAGGGGAAGAACGCTGGTCTCCAGCAAAGAGCTTAGTGGGGCTCGGCGGCGAAGCGAATGGGTTCCGCCATTGTTGTATTCCCCGTTCAATAAGAAAGGCCCACAGGGCGCGACCGCCGCGAGTACGCCTCAAAATTGAGTGACAACCGTAAGCTGTTGAGGAAATGTCACTACCGGATTTGTTTGTTTTGCTTTGAACTTGTGTTTTGATTGTTTATTTTGGTTTTCGAACGTTTTGTTTTGGTTTCTCGGCTACAGATAGTGTTTAGGTAACCAGTTTTAGGATTTGATTATTTCTTAAGCGTTGTATGTTTTCTTGTAAAGGTAGGCGTTGTGCGGTTGCATAACGACACGCATCGGAACGTGCGTCAGGGTCAGGGTATGTCGTACGAGTAGATAAATGAGAGCGACGTTCGGAGTTGATTATGAGTAAGCGTGAAGAAGCAAGGAGTTTCCTTGTGAGTTTTTCAGGGTACATGCGAAAGTTTTTTCTTTGTTTGTTTACTTTTATTCGCATGTGTCCGGTGTGGACATGAGTAAGGAAAGTTAGTTCGTGAGTTTATGTGTATGTTTTGTTGGAATTGTGACCGCAAAGCGGTGTTAGTAGTTCATCCGCGCAGTAGCACTAGTACGTGCGATCGCAGACGTGAAATGTGAGTAGTGTTCCTGATACTGGTGCAACAGGACAGCTATCTTTTTCGTCTACTCGAAGGAACTTGACGACTGGCTTTGGCGGCACAAAATTTTGGGGTCCAAAGGATAGCGCGAAGCAAAAGGTTTCGTTTCACGAGTATGAGGCCTGGTTGGCTTACAGCGGATGACTGACGCTGGCACACAAGTATGCCACGAAGGGCACATCACTTGGGAGATCACTTACTTGAAAGCTGTTTAAGAGGAAGCTTATTCTCATTTTGAGATTGGGAGCTTCTGCGAAAGCTCAGAGAAACGCTTCGATTGCTGCTTTGTGTTTTAATTGTACTATTTAAGGAAGGTTGTTTTTACATGTTTAATTTTTGGACTCGATGTGTCTCAGTGCGGGCAGGGCACTCTCCTGTGCCTGTGGTTGTGTGTATGTATGCGTATTCCCAGGAAGACAGCAACGAGGAACGAGCGGGAGAGTCCATGGTTGGGTGTCATCGGCAAAGGACCGGAGGACGCAAATTCAAATCGACGCTTCGGGCAACCTGTTCAGCTGCTCACCCTCAGGTCGAGTCTCCCGCCGGCGGACGAGCTGTTATGACCGGCGCCTGGGCCCGCGGAGGAGCGACGTTCCCTGTTCTACGAACAAGTCTCCGAGGGGCTGCTGGCCCGCTGACAGACGTTCAAACGCGTGCATTGTCCTTCCGAGGCCGGGAAGTGAGGCACCATGCAGTCCGACGCGCAAGGTGTTCGACTAGACGACCACAATGACTTTCGGTCGCGACATACTCTTTGAAGAGACGGCGGCGTCGCTGCGGATTACAACCCGTCCTGCTAATTGCGGGTCGAGCGGCGGGCCTTTGATGCGTCACGTAGTGCGAGCATGGGACCCCTCATCCTGCAGCCTTCTCACGCCACCACCTTGGTGCCACTGGTGCAATGCTGTGGCAACGCCCCTGTCGGGCACGTGGACCTGGGCGGCTGTGGGCGGCACCGTCGGAAGTGGCGTGTGTCGTGCGATTGGACAGCGCATTTTGGACATGTTCCCCCATCTAGGGATCTGGGGAAAAGTGACTCTTTATAATGAGCCCCCGTGGGCTCCATGAGGAGGAGATTCGAGGCTTCAGAGGATTCGAAAGCTTCAGAGGATTCGGAGGATTCGAAGAGCTTCGACACGGGCCTTCGACGAGATCGTCACGATGTAGCGAAGTCTTCGTGATGTAGAGCGAAATGCTCGCCTTGTAAATAATGTAATTAAATCTCAGTTCAGTATCCCTTCAGCCTCTTCATGCTGCCTCGGCATCTTCCTTCCGGGTCTCCGGTGCCTGCAAAGGCCTGTCGCAACGACCGGGGCCAGCAGCGGGATACCACGGCCTGTATCTCGAGCTGTGACACCCCGGGTCGCAACAACTGGTGGCAGCGGTGGGATACCACGACCTGTATCTCGAGCTGTGACACCCCGGGTCGCAACAATATATATATATATATATATATATATATATATATATATATATATATATATATATATATATATAAAGGAAAGAATTGTAAACTTAAGGGCTCGTTTGCTTTGTTAAACACAGTATAAATGAGAACTAACAGACAAAGATGCCAAGGAAAGTATAGGGGAATATATATATATATGTACATATATACATATATATAGGCAAATACGTCAGCAGTATTTATAGTTTGATTTAAGCAGGCTTTTATTTGATTATTAAGAGGAGCCTGTCTACCACACTTGTTAGTGCAGAGGTGAATATTTGACGCGAATTTATTTTTCAGTAGCCATGTAGCACTTTTTCAGGAATTCCCTTGATTTTTCAAAATTAGTTCTATAGAAGATTACCGCTGTGGTAGCACTATATTTTACCAGGACACATATATTGCTGTATGCAAAGCTGAGTATACTTTTGGCGCAAATCGAACGAGAACACATAACACAAAAGAACAGGACGGGTACCGAACTTCCTGTTCTTTTGTGTTATGTGTCCTCGTTCGATTTGCGCCAAAAGTATCCTCAGTTATGAACCAGTACCAACTAGCTCGAACCAGAATTCTGTGTGCAAAGCTTACATGGGGATTCAGTTTGTTCCAAAGTGAATATAGCATATTTGATAGCTTTGACGATAGCTTTGTGTTACTGCCAAATATGTATTAAAAGCGATTTTGATGCTGGTTTTTTGAACGTATCTTTTTTGACCTCTTCACAGATTGCAGACTTTCCCAAGGTCCTGGGATACATCGATTGCCCGCACTGACAAAACAAGCCTCCTCATGACTTGGAGCACCCGTACAGAAATAGGAAGGACTTGTGCTCCTCAAACGTGCAAGTATTTTGCAATGGTGGGGGTGTCATCGCACAGCAGACCTCGAAGTGGCAGCCTCATCTGGATGGACTGTGCTCTGCCGGGGAGCTTCGAGGGCACAAAACTGCTTCATGGTTGGTTGCTAGGTTAGTTATTTTTTAAGTGCAGATGGTGAAGTAAACACCACTTCATGTGCACACATTGAGAACCCAAATACCATTGCTAACAGTGGATGCCTGTATACTCACACAGCGATGCCAATTAGACTCTTAAGAAGAAGCAAACTGCAAGATAACTGACAATGTCGAAAGTGTGAAGTCTGCAGCTTATGAATTTAACTCCATACATGTGAGACTGAAAAGCTTGTGATTTTAAAATAGCACAAATACTTTCATTACTTATAGAGCTCCTGAGCTTGTGACTTGCTCAGTGGTTCAAGTGCTCTGCATGGAAATAGCAAGTGAGTGAAAGTCGCTTGGCTGTTCAAAACTTGTAGGGAGAAAGATCTATATGGCAAATTCCATTGGGAGAACAGCAGCACTCAAAAGTACGCTGAAAGTGCTCTCCTCAGAGCTGGCGGGTTTCAGTGGTCGAACAGGAGTGAGAGCACTGTCATCCAGCGATAGAGCGAGAGCGCTTTTGCTGCTCTGAGAGCAGGCAGGAGCAGTATGTAGTGCTCTCTCCTGAAAAGCGGAGTAGGCGCAGTACGACGAGAGTCACGTGACTTTTAAACGTCACACACTCTGTATTTGTTTTAATTTTGCTTTAACCGGTGAGCGCGGCGGCAAGTGTAGCAACCATGTGTAGACTGAGATCTCTGATGTTTGACACTACGAAGTGTACACTGCTACGTTTGCTGGATGCGCACAAACATGTAACTATGGCGAACAAGGGACTGAGAGATTTGAGGCGTATTTCGCCGCCCTCCGGTAGAGAGTGCCAGGCCTTCCTATGTTTTGGTCACATGGTATATTTCTACCCACTCGTCAGCCTCTCACCTGCTCTCCAGACTCCTGCCGCATTCCAGTGGCAGATCGAGTGGCCCTGCTCTTAGTGCTTTGGCCTTCACTCCTCACTGCACGACGCCCCTACTTCTGTTCTCTCAAAGAAACTCGCCAATAGTTCAAGCCTCAGGCCACACAAGGGCAGTAAATGCGCATTTTACCTTACATAGCTTGTCTTTTTTTCAATGTTGTAGCATGTTGTATTTCTGCCTTACATGTTCTTAGCACAATTACATAGTGATGCGTTTATTTCTACAAATCATATGTGACCCAAGTACACGCTTGTTGATCTCTAAAGGTGACTCTCGGTATGCCTGAAAGCCATGGATGCTCTCCCTGCTGTCTGTGGCTGGCCTAGCTGAGCAGCAGTACAGTGCAGCCGCCACCCGTGCAAGAGAAGTCATAGAGCGCACCTTTGGTGTTCTGGGCAGGACACAGCCTATCCGTCCGGCATGGTACTGAGATCAATAATAATCATGGTGAGTGTTTGTCGCAGCCGTAAGAGCCCATTAGCACGAATTTGCGGATAATGAGTGTGTTTGTTGCTTACGATTCCTAATGAAGTGCATTTTTTTAGTGTACTTCATTAGGAAAAATAGCTGCGGGCAACAAGCCCACTTATAATCCACAAATGATTTGTGTTTTCTAGTCTGCAAAATTGCTCCTGCGCACTGCATGATGAGGTGGCTATGTTACATAATTTTGAAGTTAAGAACATTAGCTGTTGTATTGCAGCATAGCGTAACATGAGTAACATAGTAAACTCACTTTTGGTTTGCTTCTTGCACTTAGTTTGAAGTCGAAAGAGAATGTAATTTATTGACTTATATGTCTCACTTTTGGGCAGAAGTTCGTTGCCATCAATATGAACATCGTAGTTATGCATTTGTATTGTAAAATAATTTTTTCAGTCTTCATTATTTATGTCTCCATGATGAGACTTTTTTTCTTCTTTTCTATTGTTTCTTCATACTTGTCATCGGCTCCTAAAATTACGACAGCTATAGTTCGCGCATGTTTATCAACTTTATACTCTTACACATAAGCACGGTTGTAACAATCATCTGTATTTTTCTATGTTCCAGCAGTATCATGGAATCAGGTGCCCCATGGTCATGTACAGTGTATCTCGAACAGGGCGCAGAAGACCAACCAGTAAAGAAAGACTACCAGTGACTGTGTCCTGCTGTTCAAAATGCACGTCAACAAAAAGAATACATTGTGATGGCTGGAGCAGTTTACATTGTGTGGTGACAATCTGCACAGCTGCAGTTTAGTTTCTGAGCACTGCATTATTCAGCCGTTCGTTTGCACCTTAGCATTTAAAGGGAAATAAATTATTTACTTAATGTACCAAATCATGACATTAATGTAAAAAACACTGTAGTGGTAGTGCGCAAATTGATGTGAGCTACCTGAAATTTTTAACATGCACGTAAATCAAAGTGCCTGCGTGTCACTGCATTTCACTGCCATGGGAAACAGCAGCCATGGTCGACAACCAAAATCGTGTTTTCATGTTTGGTAGTGGAAAAATTCAGGCCATTGAATCGGGTAATTTTTCACTTGGTCGATATATTCCTTCAGGACACATTAGTATAGCAAGCATGATTTCATGTGTGTATATGCTCTGGAAAGAACTTCTCCATGGATTTTTCAGGTGGACGAGGATTGTCGCTATTCCTAGTATATCCAACACCAGGCTTTAGCACCTGTGTAATGTTATCCGGTTGCCTCTCAGTCCTCTTGAACAGTTGACCTCTCTGTTTGTACTGTGTAAGTTTTAACCGCTTTTTATACTGTGTTTGCTGCCATAGGTTTCTTCCCTAATGTAATTGTATACTCTGCCAACTGTTTCTCACCTATGCAACTTTCCTCGTATTACTGCTGAAAGTACTCATTGCATTTGGTGTGTAACTATACCATGCATTTACTTCTCTCTTTTGATGCATCTGTACCATGGTTTGGCCATAAGAGTGCTGCTGGTGTGCTCTAGTCTTGAAGCTGGCGACTTCCAACAAATTTGAAGCTGGAAGTAACCATGTGCTTATTATCATTACTACTATAATCAGATAAGCTGTCAAAGCTCCATGTAAATGTATTTAACATTCTGTAAACTGTTCAAGATAAACGTTCTTAAGTTTTTTTATTGGGGTGGTCCTTGATTTATGCACCTTGAAACACAATTACATTGTAGTGGCACATTATAGACTGTGATTCTGTAAATTTGTGCTTAGGACATTGCAGCTGAGGCCAGCCGCAAGATAAACATGCAGGGCACTGAAGCATCACGTCACATACATTACAAACAGTCCTTACCCAGCAGTGCACTGAAAATTTTTCCAAGCGAAATAAGAGACTACTGTATGGGAACTCTGCAGGTGTCCAGACTTTGAGAACGTTGTGAGTAGTGTCTTCAGGAAAAGCAATGGGTCTTGATATGCCAACAGCAGCATTGTTTGCATGTGCCGAGGAGCTTAGTAGCAGCGAATTGTTTTATTTATGTATTGTCCAATATTTGTCTGAGCTGTGCCAATTTTTCAGTCCATGTCACCTAACATTGCTTGTTATTGTGTGGAGAAAGAGCCGAACTATGTAAATGAACTTTGTGTGATCTTGCAGACATGCCCCATATTGTGATACACTGCCCTCGTCTAGCATGGCATTGTGAGGGGCTCTCTCATATTTTGTCGTGGGCTGTCAACCCATGAAGATGTATAAAAATTGCATGAGAGTGGGAAGCAACAAACTATGCTGTGTGTGAGAGAGAGAGAGAGTGAATGTGAATGCTTTTCACTTAGTGTAACTTTGATAAGAACTTTGTTGACTTTCTTTGTCCTATTTATATTTCTCAAGTATGCTTCCTACTGCGCAAAAATGAATGCAACCTTACTCAAAATGCGTGCATTCACAGAAGGTGTTTCATTTTACAACGAACAGTCGTGAGCAAGAAGTTGGGAAATATGGAACAAACCAGCAAAAGAAGTTTATAGCACAGCTCCTCTGTATAAAATTGCTTCTACACATTGTGCTTGTCGAATATGTGGATTTCAAGTATTCAGTTTCAACCAGCATAACCAAGCATTCGCCCGTGGCTGTACATATACTTGTATATGTGCGTGGTATTTTTGTATATTGTCACACGTGTTGCCAATTGCTATTAAGGGCAGAAACCTAGTCAAGCTAAATACGCAGATTTTTGTCTGTACACATGTCATCTGTACTGTAACTGCTGTTGATAAAAAATAAACTTGGGTATAACATTGCCGTGCAGTCACCAAGAGAAGAGTAGCCGTCTCTGACTCAAATGAATTTGCCGCAATCTTTTCCCAGGCTGTTTCGCTTGGGACTCGATAGCCTGCTAGAGTTATTTATAAGCATTGGCAGAGGCATTACACGGAGGTGCGCAACACGACAGGGACCGAGAGAGAAGACGCAAACCCAGTACTGTGTGTATTTACTGTCTGCCCCTGCCGTTTTGCGCTGCTGCGTGTAATGAATCCCACCCAACTAGTACGAAAACGTGTCCCGACAAAGGCCGTCATCTTGGTCGCAAGCAGTTAGGTCACCGCGTGTGTCTAGATTTTCTCGAAAACATCGTGATATCTTGACTGGTCCTCGAATAGCCAGAGACATCAAAAGTAATTGCCCAGGTATGATAATTAGGTTTCGGGACTGGGCGCTCTTGCGGTAGTAGTGGTTAGAAGAAAAAAAAACATTTCTGAAATCCATGAGGGTGCATGTCACAGCGCTTTTTGCTCGAAAGGGGAGTCAAAGAAGAGAACGGAAAGGGCACCTTCTCAAGATAAGAGTGCCCGCAACACATAACTACAGGCCGTGCAACCTGCTGTTTCATATAAAAAAAAAAACATCGTGGATTCTTCGCGACACTGCGAATCGAACTCAGTGCCTCCTGCATTGTAGTCGGTCGCTGTGACCATTAGACTACCGCGGCAGCGCTTGAGATGACAGTTTGCCACTGTAGTGCTAACGTAATTGTTAATATATCTCCTTTCGCTAGAAATACGCCTAACGCAAAACGTCCGGCAAAACTCGATAAAAAAAATAAAGGCTCGGAATTCGTAATGAATTCGCCTGAGGCCACTCGAAGGCGAAATCCATCGAGTGTAAATACATGACTGTGCATTTCACATTGACGTACGATATTCACTAATAAACTATCGCTAATTAACTGCCACTAATGTCACTTTCATTAAATCAATACTCGGTTTGTTTCGATTATCGTCGTCTAATTAACTTTCACTAACCAGACCCCTACTTAATTTCCTTCTATTTTCATATATAAGCCCGATCATATTCTCGCTCGCTTTTGTGTAGCTTTCGCTCCCATACACGTTAGTAAGTAACGCGAACAAATCTTTTATGCTCTCCAAGCAACCGGTGCCGTTCTGTGGAAGCTCGCCATGACGTCTGCTGCGCCAGCGGATCCTCTTCCTAACGTTCTTCTCTATTGATTCGTTTTCACTCTTTCGAAAAAACGATGTGAGAGACACGCAAACGCTGTCTTTTTCCTTTTTTTTTTCTTTGCTAAACGCGCAGCACGCGCGCCTCGATTCACGAGGCACGTGTGATCATGTCACTTCAGGCCGAGACGCAACGTTGCTTGTTTTGTTTGTTTGCTCACGCAAACGCTGCAAAGATGAAGTGACCTGCAGCGCATTGTTTTCTGAAAAGTATAAGCACGTATAAACTGCCCGACGAAACTTTCTCGTTTTACGTGTTCACATATCTAAGTGTACGACTCTTCTCTTATTCTGGCCCTGTCAAAATGCGGCGATGAATTGAACCTGCGACAAGATACGCTCATGATACCTCTCTCTTACTGCTGCTTTATATTACTGAACAGTTTCTACGTAGGCTCGAAAGCCGCTGCTATGTCTTTTGCCAAGACCTTTGTAAGAAATCCAACCTTTTACGTCTAGCTAAAAAACACCCTAATGGCCACCACCTTACCGTGCTTGAACACGCCTCGTAAGTTGAGTGCCATCGCAGCTTCATGAATAAAACTAAACTATTGCACGAAGGGGGAGACGTTTGGGTCACATCTTCAAACCTTCAATGTATCAATTTATGTGCGCTTTCATAGGAGCGGTGCGTCACCTACAGTTGGCGAGATAGCGCACGGATTCTTGCTCAACGCCACCGAGCAACAGGCTACATATGGTCATTCATCAAACGCGAGCGCTTGGCTTTGTTCAGGCCCCGCGGACGCCTGCTGCAACGCGACGGCGCGTAAGCGCTATAGCGGACGCCCGGAACTGGAAGCTGAGATGCTGCGAAAAGACATGGGCTATCATCGTATACTCTCGATGCTAGATGCTTTGCGTGCTGCCTTGGTATTATCGGCGCGCACTTCTTTCTTTCCTTGTCATTTCATCGACTTTCGCGTTGCCTCCTTGCCCTCAAAAGTCACGCGTAAGTTAAATTCGTGCCATTGCTATCGCACTCCCTCGAGATACGAGAATTATTGGCTAAGAAACTGCGTAGGCAAGAGAAAGCTTTGTGAATTCGGCCCCAGACTAGCACAGAAGGCATAGTTAAGCCGCGGAAAGAAATATAGAAAACAAGAACCGGCACGGATGGTCCAGCGGTTATGGTGCTCGACTGCCGACCTGAAGGTCTAAGGAAAGAATCCCGGTGGAGTTGAAATGCCAGAGGCCCCTTAATTTAGATTTAGGAGCACGTTAAAAAACACCAGATGGTGAAAATTTCCACATCCCTCCACTACAGCGTCCGTTAAATCATATCTTGGTTTTGGGGTGTAAAACCCCATTAATCATTGTTATTACAAAGGAAGGATATCATTTGCAGACATACATTGAGAATATTGTCACGGGGAGAGAGTGTAGAAGGAAGGAATGTATTTACAAAATATACAGACAGAGATAGAAGCAGCTGCTGCCAGGATGGCTGAGCAGCAACAATACGAGCGTTATATCATTCGTCGTCTTCATCGCCGTTCTGAAGCATTCTTGATTCTTGTGGCTCGTAACATATTACCCCCCGCCGCTGATGGCGCCGTCTCGGCGCTTAAGAAAGCGCAGAATCGTGTGCAGAGAAGTATGGCTTGAGGCGGGAGACGTGCACTATGTCAGAAGCGTGTACGAAGGATGACGAACTACACTCCAGCGGGGCGATCTCGTATGTGACCTCGGTGAGCTGGCGTAACACTTTGTAAGGCCCAGAGTAGCGAGAGAGAAGCTTCGATGACCGGCCAACGTGGCGGCGAGGTGTCCAAAGGAGGACCAAGGAGCCAGGGGAATAGGAAATAACTCTGTGATGGCTGTCGTAGCGGGTTTTCTGATTCAGCTGGGTGGCAGAGAGACGATCCCGTGCGATCTCTCGAGCCTCTTCAGCGCGAGCAGTTACATTACGGGCGTACTCGGTGAGAGTGTACGTAGCTGATGGCAGAAGAGTCTCAAAGGGTAACGTTGGATGGCGGCCAAACAATACATAGAAAGGGGAAAAGCCTGCGGTGTCGTGGCGTGACGAATTGTACGCGAACGTCACGTAAGGCAAAGTGCTATCCCAATCACGATGATCTGCGGAAACGTACATGGATAGCAATGTAGTCATGGCGCGATTGAGGCGCTCCGTGAGTCCATTTGTTTGCGGGTGGTAGGCAGTGGTGAGCTTGTGACGTGTGGCACACAAACGGAGAATGTCCTCGACGACCTTCGAAAGAAATGAGCGACCACGGTCGGTCAGTAGCTGCCGCGGAGCGTCGTGGTGGAGAATAACGTCATGAAGCAAAAAGTCCGCGATGTCAGTGACACAGCTTGTTGGTAATGCCCGCGTGATTGCGTATCGTGCCGCGTCGTCCGTAGCTACGGCAATCCACTTTCCAGTCAGAGACGTTCGAAACGGTACAACGAGATCGAGGCCGACGCGGTAGAAGGGGGCAGTTGGAATGTCGATAGATTGAAGAGGACCAGCTGGCGGCAAGGAAGAATTCTTGTAGCGCTGGCAGGAACGACAGGCAGCAACATATCGCCGCACAGAACGGTAAAGGCCTTGCCAGAAGAAACGACGCCGTACGCGATCATACGTGCGGGTTGCTCCGAGATGTCCAGCGGTGGGGGGCGTCATGAAGCTGTTCAAGAACAGTGGAACGTAGTGCTGTAGGAACTACTAGTAGCAGATCGGGGCCCTCGGAACTGGTTTTGCGTCGGTAGGGAATGCCATCCCGCAGCACGAAGAAATGAAGCGAAGGGTCCGCGTGATGTAGACGTAGACGGTGGATGACAGACCACAAGTGGTCATCACGGAGTTGTTCGTTGCGTATGTCGGCGACATCGGATATGGTGAAGACACAGACGTCGGAATCATGCGCTGACAAGTCGGGAGGATCCACTGGATGCCGGGATCGACACTCGGCATCCTGGCGCATTCGGCCAGACTTGTATGTCACGTCAAAGCTGTATTCCTGAAGTTTCAAGGCCCAGCGTCCAAGCCGTCTAGTGGGATCTTCGAGGGACGACAACCAGCAGAGCGCATGGTGGTCCGTAATTACCGAAAAGGTGCGGCCAAACAAGTATGGTCGAAATTTTCCGACGGCCCAAACTAGTGCGAGGCACTCACGCTCAGTAATGGAAAACTTGCACTCTGAAAGGGAGAGGAGGCGACTGGCGTAGTCTATGACACGATCATGTCCTTGTTGCCGCTGTGCGAGAACTACGCCGATGCCATGGCCGCTGGCATCGGTGCGAACTTCAGTTGGGGCCGACGGGTCAAAATGGGCCAAGATGGGAGGCGAGGTAAGAATTGTTGTCAGTGTACGAAAGACAGTTGCTTGGTCGGTACCCCGGTAAAACGGTACGTCCTTCTTGAGGAGTTCCGTGAGAGGACGGGCAATGTCAGCAAAATTCTTGACAAAACGACGATAGTAAGAGCACAGGCCGACCAAGCTCCGTACATCTTTCACGGAACGTGTAATCGGAAAATCTTTGACTCGAATTTCGTCGGGATCAGGTTGCACGCCTCGAGCACTGACAAGGTGGCCAGGCACAGTGATTTCTCGGCGGCCAAAATGGCATTCAGAGAAGAGTTGAGTTGAAGGCCTGCTTCTCTGAAAACTTGAAGAACAGCTGACAGGCGGCTAAGGTGGCTTTCGAATGTGGGTGCGAATACGATAACGTCATCCAGATAGGAGAGACACGTTGACCATTTGTATCCACGAAGGAGGGAGTCCATCATCCTTTCAAATGTAGCTGGGGCGTTACACAAACCGAATGGCATAACTTTAAACTGGAAAAGTCCGTCCGGTGTAACGAATGCTGTCTTTTCACGGTCTTGATGGTCGACAGAAATCTGCCAGTATCCCGATCTGAGGTCGATAGATGAGAAGTAGGCGGACCCGTGTAGGCAGTCGAGAGCATCGTCAATTCGCGGCAGTGGGTAGACGTCCTTGCGTGTCACTTTGTTTAAGTGACGATAGTTACGCAGAAGCGCCAGCTGCCGTCCTTCTTTACTAACACGACTGGTGACGCCCATGGGCTGCAGGATGGTTTGATGACCTCTTTTGTGAGCATTTTTTCCACTTCACGCTGTGTGACTTCGCGCTCAGCATGGGACACGCGATAGGGACGTCGTCGAATTGGGCTAGCGTCTCCAGTGTTGATCTTATGAGTGACAAGGGCTGTCTGACCCAAAGGGCGGTCATCAAAATCAAAGATGTCGCGGTTAGAATTCAGCACGCGCCGGATATCTGCTTTCTGTGCTGGAAGGAGGTCTGTGGCAATCATCTTGTCAATGTTGTCATCGGCTGTGCTTGTTGGAGGAGAGGATCGAGCAGAGGATAAAGAAGCGTCGGCAGCGAACGCAGAAATAGCATCTTCGATAGAAGAGACATTGGCCAGAGTCATGCCATCTGGAATAAGTTGCGTGCACCAGCTGAAGTTCAGTACCGAGAGGGACGCTTGGTTATTCGTCACTCTCAAAAGTGTGTGCGGAACAGCAACATTTCTGGACAGCAGGACGTCTGCAATAGAGCACAAACGCGGTAGAGGTGTCGGTGGAGCGCCATAGTAACATGATAGTTCAAGCTGATGCAAGCCTGTTCCACAGTCAATCAGGGCAGAGTGGGCGGATAGAAAGTCCATACCGACGATAAGTTCATGGGAGCAGTTTTCGAGCACTGCAAACAGGACGGTTGTGAAGCGGTCAGCAACACTTATACGCGCGGAGCACATCCCAAGCACGGGGAACGTCCCACCGTTGGCGACTTGGACAAGATGTACCGTGGGGAGCATTAAAACTTTCTTAAGGCGGCGACGAAGCTCCGAATTCATGACCGATATGTGAGCCCCTGTATCGACAAGAGCAACAACGAACGCATCGTCCACTTTAACATCAATTAGGTCGCGTCTAGTCTGTAGCGAAGTCAGAGGATTTGGTGGGCATGTTGTTGATGCAGCGTCACCTCCGGGAGCTGCATCGTTTAGTTTTCCCGAGGCAGGCCATCAGCCGGCGACGTTGGACGGCGAAAGGGGGGGCGAGCGAGACGATGGGCGACGGGCCAGCGGCGAACGGGACTGACGACCATGTGGGCATTGTGAACGCCTACGATACGGGATGGAAGGAATCTCGTCACTGGCGGCTTGAGATGGCTCGTCGTAAGATTGGAAGCGTCGGCGGTCAATCTCTGTGCCACGGTTGTACCCATAAGATCCCCGATGCCAATGCCACCGGTTGTTGCAATGGCGGGCTACGTGACCAATACGATGGCACCTGAAGCAAATGGGACGGTCATCAGGAGTCCTCCACGCGGCAGGATTACGAGGGCGCATAGGAAGGTTCTGACCTTGGGCATATTGACGTGAGGGTCGACGGCGGTCCATCGGTTGGGAGGTTGCTGCGGTGCATTCCGAATCCAGGCCAGCGTTGGAAAGCTCCTGACAAACGATAGCATGCACAAGTGGTACCATCTGGGAGCTAGAGTCACAGGCGCGGGAGCATGTGGAAGTCGGAGCCATAGCTTCAAGTTCACGGCGGACTATCTTCGTCACGTGCTCTGCAGTTAGTGGCTCTTGGAGGACAGGTACGTCTTCACACGACCATGTTGCTGCCGTGTTCGGGAGTCGAGCAAACTGGTGGGCGATGCGTCGACTTTTTGCGGCCTCAAAGCGCTGACACTCCTTGATTATTGCATCCACGGTGTCACAATCCTTGTATATGAGAAGGTGGAACGCATCATCTGCAATGGCTTTTAATATGGGCCCGACTTTCTCGGTTTCATCCATGCCGCTGTCTGCTCTGCGGCAAAGGGCAAGCACGTCCTGTATATATGTCAGGTACGATTCTGTCGACGTTTGTGCTCGAGTTGCCAACTCCTTCTTGGCCGCTGCCTTTCTACCTGCCGACTTGCCGAAACGGGCGCGCATCTTTTCCTTTCATACGTCCCGGCTTCCGATTTCTTCCTCGCTGTTTTCGAACCATACTTTGGCTGTTCCTTTTAAGTAGAACAAGATGTTCGCCAACATAAGTGTGTCGTCCCAGTGATAATTTTTGCTTGTACGTTCGTACATCGGCAGCCAGTCTTCAATACCGACATTTTCAGCGCCACAGAACGTACCAGGATCATTTACCTGTGGAACCACAATGGTTGTTCTGGTCGCTTCAGCGGAAGCCGACCCCTCTTCTGTCATCGCGGGAAAAGCCAAGCGTCGGCCACTGCGAAGTTCCGTTGTATCGTGTTGGCACCCCGCAATCCACCAAATGTCACGGGGAGAGAGTGTAGAAGGGAGGAATGTATTTACAAAATATACAGACAGAGATAGAAGCAGCTGCTGCCAGGATGGCGGAACAGCAACAACACGAGCGTTATATCATTCGTCGTCTTCATCGCCATTCTGAAGCATTCTTGATTCTTGTGGCTCATAACAATATGTTGCATGATACATTTGACTTTACAATAAATAACGAGAGCAAAATTAAAACTCATACGCAGCACCAACCAGGCGCAGTAAGTAATGTTTCTGATTTTATTTTATTTTATTTATTGATTTCTATTTACATACACATGTACAACATAGTGGTAAATGGAGGTGGCTGAGAGAAAAAAGCCGCACAAGCATGGCTTGAAGGAAACCTCAACCCCTTTGGTACAGGATGGCTACACACGGCAAAGCACATAAAGTTTGCAGAATACAATAATACACTGACCATAAAGTATAACCGTTACACAATCCATAAAAAAAAACAATTTCCCAATGAATTTACACTACTCAGATAAAGCCAGAAACAAAAGTAGATATGAGCTCCACAACATGCAAGAAAACAAAGAGAAAACATATCGCACATCAATAACTTCCAGGAAACATTCTAGACAGTGGAACGCATTAACGTTTTAAATTCTGGCAATGTTATTAAGCGCTGTAAATTATAGCCTGCCGTAGTGTATGAGTTAAGAAGTCTAGGTAGATTATGATGCTGCATTTGACACGTATAGTTCGTTCTAAAGCGCCAAATATTCCGTACTTCCGATGTGCGAGTGCTATAGCGGTATAAAGAGCATGAAGTAGAATGCAGGATTAAAAGAAAGGAAGAGGTTTACAATAGCCGTGTCAAGCTTAAGAAACAGCGAAGCTGATCGACCTTAGGGGCTTAAAGTGGCCTTCTTGGCTGATGCTAGGTCTTTCCTTGGCGTAGACCGACTATAGGCGAACCGCAGCCTGTCACAGATCATGCAAAAATGACCCAAACTCCATCGCCTAGAAACTAACATGCAAACCTCCCCCCCCCCCTCGGTAGAAGCGCGGGCCTTTCATCGCTAGTACTTGACTGTGCCGAAACGTTATATAGTTATAGGCGATACTACACATTTGTGTATCTCGTAAGCTGATTTCGTGATTTCAGTGATTTCATAAATAAAGTTCATGGAAGTCTAACAGTGAGCAGAATTAATTGATCAGGATCAAGGCCGCGGCGGTCGCATTATGATGAAGGCGAAATCGTAGATGCCCGTGTACTGTGCGTGTCAGTGCACGTTAAAGAACACCAGAGGGTCGAAATTTCTGGAGCCCTCCACTACGGCGCCTCTCATAATCATATTGTGGTTTTTGGACGTTAAACCCCAGATATTATTATTATAATTAATTGATCAGCCAATGACTCGGCAGAAAAAAGCAGCGACATGCATTCATATGAGCAGTGGGCCTTAGTTTCGAAGTATAGGACGCTATTCATGCTCGAAAACGCGTTCATTTACATGGCAGAGTTAGCGCAATCAAAAATGAACGTAGTCAGTAATTCGCATTTCTTTGCGATTTTTCTGTCACTGCTCCATAAGCATCGTTTGTAGCCCAAGAGCTCCAGCACAGCATCCGATTTCTCATCAGCGGAGAAATGCTGCTGTTTTGTTGTTTTGCATCTCTCGCAAATTTTGTTTGTCTTGGTTGTGCAACACATTGTGATCACTCTGGCCGACTTCTGCGAGGAGCAATGAAAGCCTAGGGCGCTCCCAGTTCGAGTTAACCGTTGTGGTAACTCCGCGTTCGAATTTTCTCCAATAGGAATACACAAGGCGGTGCTGGGACCAAACGTCAGTTTGAATTAGCAGTACGTTCGAATTAACCGAGTTGGAACAAACGAGCTTTTATTGTATAAGAAAGAAGAATTAAGGGGAGATGCGATTCGGGAAAAAAAGTTGCGTTAATCTGTAGCCTAAGACAGTGAAATTTTTGCTGTTTATATGGGATTTTATGCTGATTTCAAATATGTAATTAGATTTATAGTAAGTTGTAGTTTTCGTATTGTGCCACGACAATGTGTAAAATATAGTTCTTTTTGTAGACACTTCTTTTGCCAGTAAATGTTTATCGTTGTGAGCCATTATTGGCTGATATTGCTCCACATTATCTGTAGAATGGAAATAACTATCAAGAAAGTGCGTATAAGAAATTTTAATGGATAAGAAAAATTGTAATGTGAGAGGTTTTAGAATGCTCGGACCATACAAATTGCTTATTTTAGGTTCGTAATAATTATCTTAGGTGATATCAAGTTCTAAAGTACATAATTGCACTTTGCACATGTTCAGAAATACGTGGGCAAAATTTCGTCCCGATCTGGCTATCAGAAGTACCAAAAACATGATGTAATATTAATGAAGATGCCCAGAATTGTATCTTGAGAAAAACGTATTTTAAAGGTATAAGTGAAAGCTCATCTATGCGCAATATATTTGTCACTTAAGATGATTTATTCCATCATGAGAGCTTGGCAATCATGGTTATTTTGAGCCTGCGACTTTAGTCAAGCGAAATGCAATGGTAAGCAGCCAGGTGACAATTTCCAGGGGACTCTAGACAATCAGCACTTCTTAAATGTTTAGTAGCCACCTTGTGCTCTTTAAAAGCGGTTGTGACCTACTTCGAGTTTAATTACAATCTTCAGTTTTTTTTTGTCGTGAAAGTAGAGAAACTAAACTTTTGAAAGCAAATAAAGACGAAAAATGTGTAATTTTTGAAAAAAAAAACTTGCGCTTTCGACTCGCATCTCCCCTTAACAAAGAACGGAAACTTCATAGAACTAATAAAAATTATTTTAATACACAGGAAATACAGCTTCAGAAACTGAAGATTTTGAAGGTAAAGAAGCAAGTCCTTGAATAAGAATGACCGTTAGCACAACCATTAGACTATAAATGCTTCGTGCTATTGAATGCTTGTATCACAAGACAACATGTACTGATAAGTTGCCACATATCGGCAACACAATCGCTAACATGGTATATTTAAAATTGTTTTAGCTTAACTAAATAAGCGACAAACGACAACTACACATGAGGCTTAGTCTCCGCGTGATATACATCCCGAACTCATAGTATATTGTACATAAAGCTTATTGGAGCATGATGTTGATCGGCATCAGCATATCGCACTACCGTATTTGCTTTCCATAGAGTGTGGAGGTCGAGGAGGACAAAAGTATTGCGCTGCATTTTTTTAATGATCTATTGGCAGGGGACAACTACCTAGGAGTGTGTCAGGTAGTTCTGCTCCCACCGTGGTTTCACAGTGCCTCCAGGAATGGAGGCATTCCAGGTCTCTGCAATTCAAGTGGTTTTGCAGCACTCCCTCTGAGATCGGTAAACGTTTGACCTGTGTGCTATGATAACGTAATCATGTTACGTTGGGGGGACGCCAAAGTGACACATGATAACGCCACCAATTTTGTTGGGGCAACTTCTCATTGCTGCTACCCTGTATCAATGGTGATCAGTTTTCCTGAACATGTACTGACAACTACTTCCCAACGGGCTGGTATGCACCCATGGGAAATGGGTCGCGCCTGGCTGCCCTCGTACGCTTTGATTAGATGTAGCAATCTGCTTCCTTCTGCGATGATCTGCAACGGCAACAGTAGCCTTGCAGCAGCTGGCTTTGATTGCTGATTGGATTCGCTACCCCGTACTTACATCACGACACACTGCACCCTCGGGTCCTTGAAGCAGGCCGACCGTGTGCGTGCGCTTTCCTATGTCCTTCTATTAAACTGGGTGCGCACGTATGAGCTGTGCCGTAGTCAAGGTTATATTGACTGCGGTGCTGTTAAAGCCGGCCGTGAAAACTGTGGTGTCCGCAGAGAACCACGGGTGGGTATCCGCCGCAGGAATTGGGCAAGCCACTGTATAGCCAAGTATAGCAGGTGCGAGCGTTAAACGAAAAGTCTGCTCGGCGAACTGGAGCGCGTGAAACACTTGAAAGAGATAGAAAAATAAAGGGAATGAAGACATCAAAAAGATAGAAAGACATAGAAAAGAGAGACGAACAGAAAGAAATAGACAGAGAGATAGAAAGGAATGAAGAGAAAGAACTAGAAAGCAACCGGTACAAAAAGAGATACATGAAACAGAGAGAAAAAAAAGGGAAAAAGAGATCAACAGAATAACCAAAAATATAGAGAAGCAAAGAAGGCCACCCAGCGGCGCTCTTCCTTCAGGCTTGGCACCGCAAGTGCGAAGCTGCCAGAATTTTTTTAACGGTTTGCGCTTGATTAAAGTGGCGAGCTGGCGAGTTGGCACATCTTTGCTAAAATCTGCAGCACATGAACACAAAATGAAGAAACAAGACGAGGACGAGCGCTGAACTGCCAAGAACGTTTATTTGGAAGTCCTTGTACATATGTGCATATGCTGTTTGGTACAGTACGTCATCGTCTACACATGCGTAAATACACCAGTTCTTTGTCGGAAAGTGTTATCAAAGCAATGCTTACGCCCCCCCTCTCCGAGATTGTAAGTGCATTCAGCTTCCGGACCGCACATACATATGAGCAAGGATTTCCAAATAAAAGTTTTTGAAAGTTCCGCGCCCGTCCTCGTCGTCTTGTTCTGTCCTTGTGTCTTTTTTGCGCTGCAGTTTTCAGCACAGGTGGCGCGTTTCCAGGTGCTTGGTGTGCTAAAGACGTGTCCGCTTCGCGTTTGAGACATTGTCAATTATTATCCAAAGTATATTCTCATGAACAGGCGGTCGCGTCAATTCACACCATATTCGGATTGTTTTGGGTTGCAGTTGGACAGGAATACCGAAAAGAGTGTTACGCCTTCTGATGTCTCTGATGTTCTCGATCTTGAGTCTTTTCATTCTTTTTTTGAGTGTGTGTGTGTGTGTGTGTCAAAATCCCGTAATAAACGCTCGAAGCTCCCTGTGATTCTAGCTTACGTCTTGAAGTAGAGCAGATAAATTGCAATTTTTATTTACGAAAGCCAATATTGCATGACGTGTATGATGAAAAATCAGTGAAAATTTAGCGAACTCATCCTCACAATCATATGCTTCGTGGCCTCACGTAATCTTCAGCCACAAAATTTTAAACCCACTGACACTTACTGTCACTTATGAGAAAATAGTGTAATTATTTGTGAGTATGTTGAGTGCTTTCTCCCGATTGCTTTAAGTAGCTCGATAATGCCAAAATGTGGATCTTGCATCACGAACAGCAACATGCAGAATTAGAGAGTGTTACTGGGGATCCTATGCGAGGTATTTCACAACTTCAAGAAATCACTGTTCTATCATCTTAACAAATGAGCAACTGTGCTAAATCATTCAAAGCTGATTAAGTAAAAGATAAGGCAGATTTTAGGATAGTGGCGGTGCAGATTGTGCTAAAATGCGTTGCTTCGACAAAAAGGCAAAAACGTATCCCTCCATCATGACCAACCGTCACGAAAGAAAACCACACTAGCAGTTTCCTTGAACATCCACAATGTGGCACCAGTTCCAATGTTAAGTTTGCAATGTCAAAGTTTCATTTGCTAAGGCGTTGCTTTAGTTCATTACTGCTTCCATTAAACGCCAGGCCAGTCACGATTTCGAGTACATCTAACACTTTATTAGGGCGGAAGCACCTTAGGGGTTAGGCTTGTCGGGGTCTCCTGTCATCACGGTGTGTCATGTAGTCACGGTTCATCATAAAGTTAACTTCACCTGATAACGTCATCCTATCATGGCATCATGACGACACAAGGGCAACAAAATTTGTGACGCAATAACGACATGATGATGACGTGACGAACCACCTTTGGGTCTCGGCTTGTCGGCGTCTATGTCATCACGGTGTATCATGTAGTCACGGTCAATCATAAAAACGGGTATTGACTACAAAAATTGGGCCAATCGCACCACTCGCCACCGGTCCACTAAAAATGAAGAAGGCAACTGTTAGCCCAACAAGTAGCCGGCGACGTTAGTGGAGCTAGAACACGCTTCCCTACAAGCCGTAGCGAACTGAAACCGGGCATGTAGGGAAGAAGAAGAAAGCCACTGCATGATTCGCCCCCTCCCCAGGTTTTGCGTTAGTGGAGCTGAAACACTCTTCCCTACATGCTTCGCTTCACACCAGCTTTTTTTTTCGCCTGTTAAGGCTGTCTGTGTATACTTTCTTCTTGTGTCCCTAACGCTTCTGTTGAGTGCTTCTTTCTTTCATTGTTAACGCTTCTGCTCAGACGTTATGCAGTTGCTCGCGACCAGAATGTATGCGTGCAAACACTCGTACGCAAACCACGCCGTCTGACTAAATAGCAGCTCTCAGAGTGCCGCACAAACACGTGTGCTTTTACTGCGTGCACAACAGACAAGGACTCGTCCTTGTCTGTTGTTATTATTTCTATTGCATGAGTAGTTCTTTGAACTAGTTAATCGTAGCAATATTGTCAGACCAAGCATTCCTTCTTAGCACAAAGGCTGAGAATAGAATACAGGTTATATAAGTCAGCGCGCTTATTCGTCGTATGTACTAGAGAACCTCGTCAGTGGCACGTTAGCCGTTGACCTTTATCTGTGATGTGCTGGCAGGAAAACCACGCACGAGGACGTCCCGTGACATGCCGCTCGTACCAATTGTCCTTGAGCTCGTTGTCTCTGTTTGTGCAATGCGTGTGTCGTCCTTTCCGCAGCCTTTTTTTTCTTTTCTCACACAATAGACACTGAATACAGAACGCCTGCAGCATCTATTAAGCGAGAAGTCGTGTTCTCGGAAGCTTGCTCATAAATATTTGCCCGCATCATTTCCACTAGACGCATGCCATTCTGTCTCTGTAGAACTTTGAGTGTAAGGCTGTAATGCGTATGCTATTGCTTCGCATGCTATTGCTTCTATGCTATTTCCTCAGCAGCTTTACGGGCCTTGGCGCCGAACAATAATCATACAGAATGGCTGTCGAGAAGAGGCGTTTTCCGCCTGAAAAAAATGTGTCTCTTGTCCAAGGACTATGCAGCACACACCGATAATATACTGCTCTCATGAATACAGCCACTTATGTTGTATTGGCATTCGTGTGGTCACAATGTATGGGTGCATATTATAAACCGATTTGTATATAGCACAAAAATTCGACAAATGGACTTTCGTTTTTTCAATTACATTGATATTGCTTGATTAAGACATGACAAAGTGTTTAGTTATTAGGAAATACTAGTTATATAACGTAATTGTTTGTGTAAGATATGAAGTAGATAGGTGCCTTGAACTGATGCACGCAGTTTCTGAAGGTAAGTAGGATATATCGTCGTAACATCTGTAACTTCAACACTTTGTTGACGTATCAAAAGTGAAAACTGGGAGCTTTTCGACTTTCTTTTTATCCCATAGTGTACTGTGTCAATGGCGAATACGCGTACAGCGGCATTGTTGCACACTCTAAGAAAAAAAAAGTTCTTCGGCTCCTTTTTTTTGTGAATCGTGACATGCCAGGTGTATTGAGTTGATGTGTCCCTTTAAAGAGAGTCATATACGTGCTAAGTCAGGACACACCGTTAAGAGGAACTCATACGCCTTTTTTGCGATAGCAACTCTATGGACAACCTCGGCGGAATTTCGACGTGGCCGTTATGTCCCGGATATGTATATGTATTTACATATATAGATAAAAATGGCACAAAGAAAAATAAATCATAAGAAAGA
Source organism: Rhipicephalus appendiculatus (assembly GCA_030522465.1). Lineage (NCBI taxonomy): Eukaryota > Metazoa > Arthropoda > Arachnida > Ixodida > Ixodidae > Rhipicephalus > Rhipicephalus appendiculatus. The sequence continues at coordinate 75,687 of JALIZH010017494.1, forward strand.
AATTCCGAAGCACCCGACCGGGGACTCGAACCAGCGACCCCACGATCCGCATCACGCTGCGTTAGCTAACCCAACCACGGAGCAGGCTTGCGTCCGTGTAATAACGGCGAGCTATTCATATACCGTACACAATTTACCGCGGGCAATACGTAGATCTCGGAGGAGTTTAAGCGTGTTTTCTGTCACGCAACGCTGTTACATTTTCTTTCAATTTGAAAACTGCCCTTGAGACTCGCACGCAAAAAGTGGCCCCGTTCTGTACCCACAAGCGATTTAAAAAAAAAAGACCGGGTACACCTTGCGTCAGACGCCACCACGTGGCAGGAGACACAGAGGGGTCACTTCACGCACCACAGTTTAAAAGAAAAATTTGGCAGATCCCAAGTACCATGGGAATCGATGTTATGCGAAGCATGCGCGCAGGCAAGTTGACCGGATTGTAATTTTTTTATTGAGCGAAACATTACGAAATGACGTTAAATGTATGTACAAATGTTGTGCGTACATAGATATGTTCAACAGTCGCATATGTTTCATATAACGAGTTCTTTACAGTTGCGTAACGATGCCAACAGAAACATGAGTATTGCCAACACCACAAGCGGTAAGCTGATATGTAGCGCTTGTGCTTGCGAGAATGGTAGTCCTGGATAGTGCTACGTAGGCCACCTACAGTGGATGGCGCTTATGTATACGATTAACGTTAACCCGACATGACTCCTTGATCATAGGAGTACATAAGTAATATCTTGATTATTAGATTCAAAGGAGTACATAAGTAATATTTTGATTATTAGATAGCCAGCACTGCAAAGACAAATGACGTTTCACCAACATTACGCCTGCATGGGGTCTTTTTCCAAAGCAGTTTCGAGACCTGGCGTGGCTCTGTGGTAGAATACTTGATTGCCACGCAGATTGCTTGGGTTCGATTCCTGCTGGGACCCTGATATTTATTATTTACATTCGTCGGGCCAACGCTGCTGACGTCAGTTTTTCTTAACGCCCTCGCATTTAAATTACTAATGTCTGTCCTCACCGTTCCTGGGTAGATATAAATTGTCAAACACCTGTGGCGCATACCCGCATACCGCGGCCCGTCGTATACGGGTATGTGCCACACGTGTCTGCAGGAAAGGGTTTGACGACGTATGCGACAGGGTTTTCACGTTATTCATGTCATGACCAGCCAGACATATTAACGCGATAGCGTTAAACAGCTCGTTTCACAGAAATTCCGGCGTCGGCGTCGGCTTCGGTGTAGGCATCGGCGTCGTTGGTCGTGAGCGAAAAATCATCATCTTGTCCGTGACCGAAAAATCGAGAAAGATGCAAATAAAATAAATAATAAAAAATTCCGGGTCCGAGTGAAGATCGAACCCAGGCCGTCTGCGTGGCAAGGATGTGTTCCACCACAGAGCCACCCTTCTGGTTGGAATGACAGTGAAAATAACGTCCTCTGCTTGGAAATGCAGTGAAACGAACTTTCATGCTTTACGAACACACGCGTCCTGTATACAGGCGTCACAATGCAACGTGTAATATCGCAGTAATATTGCGTGGTACAAGCGTACATTGCCATCGGGCGTCAGAACATGTGAATATCATGACGACATCGTGGTTCAAAGCCAGCCACCCATTACAAAAGGCACACACGTTACTGCGCGTTTTCCCTTACGACCACGTAGTGGGTGCATAGCAAGTTCGAACAGATTCCCCGCTCATAATTGCTCGTGGTGTAAAGCATGCTACCCATTACATAGTATGCACTAAGTGATTGAAGTACGCACTAGGTACAGGATATCGCTATCGCGTTCAACTCTTAAAGGCGAAGCTTAAGGGTCCCCCCAATTTTTTTTCTTCAATACCTCTTACCCTCCCATACAAATTTTGGTCTACACCAAGTTAAGGAGGTGATCGCGAGAGCACCCAGACGTAGGCGGCTAGATAGATAGATAGATAGATAGATAGATAGATAGATAGATAGATAGATAGATAGATAGATAGATAGATAGATAGATAGATAGATAGATAGATAGATAGATAGATAGATAGATAGATAGATAGATAGATAGATAGATAGATAGAAACGCAAAAGTGCTTACAGTACGCAAAGAAATGCTTCGCATTTAAAATAAATATCTAAGAGCGTCGGGTTCTGTATTGTCGACACTTGCAGCGCGTTGCTCAAACATAAAGTTGCTACTTCACGCTTGTCCTGTGTATACCTGTGCGTTCTTCTCCAGTGCCCATTGTGCTTCAGCGGCGCAATGCAAGTATCGAGCTACTTGTCATTCTCCGTATAACAGTCCAATTTCTTGCTATCGTATTCATTGCGAAACTGTGACTTCTTTCGTAGAGGGCATTGGCAGAATTCTATGAACTGTTATTCCTTTACGGAAGCACCCACAACGAGATTTCATCATCAAGGCTCTCGAAGACCAAGAGAAGAAGAAATCTTTTTGGTAGGAGCGCGCACTCAATATGCTCCCGCTGGCTACGCTATTTGGTGGTTTTGCCTGCGTTACGCCAAGCGACGTCGACAGCAGACGATCACAGCATACGAAAGCACATAACAGCGTACGACAGCCCGGCCCCCTAAAGTGCTCCGCACTAAATAATAGCGTGTATTTGGGATGCTGAATTCCAACAATTGCCACAAAGCAGAAGGCCTGAAAGGACCTATGATGACGATCACTTTGCTAAAGTTGAGCTGTTCATTATACGACGCCTCGTCATGTTATATCATTAACGAGAACTCTTCGTACTGACAATAGAAGCGTAACTGATCAAACAAAAACTACTCATGCTCACTTTTATAGTCTAAAAAAGAAACAAAGAATGCTCGAACGTGGCCAGCCTTAGGGGAGAAAGAAAGAAGCACTAGTCCCTTCTATGCGAGGTGAGTGGCATGATTACCAAAGTTCCATTTAGAGTCTGACATCGACAGGAAACCGATTTTCTGGAGGAAGATAACAGCTCGCTCGAACAGAAAAAACGCCAAACCATTCAGCCATGCTAGACAACCCTACTGAAAAAACCTATATACTTTCATATAGGATCCGTATGGTTTCATACCGGACCCACAAGACTGAATATAGGAATTGTATAGGACCAATATGGTAATGTATAGGATCCATATAGGACCGATGCAGGACCTACATGGTGGCATATAGGACCTAGGTAGGACCTGTACAGGACCTACATAGGACCACTATGGCGGTATACAGGACCTAGATAGGACCTGTACAGGACTTACATAGGACCTATGTAGGAATTGTGGGGTTGGTATGGGGGGTCCCATCAAGCACAATATAGGACCTAATCAGGTTGAATGGGGGCCCTATATAGGACCTGCGGGGTTGGTCTATGGCACCCACAAGTCAATACAGGACATTAATAGGACTTATTAGACCGAATATATAGAGCATGTATCACACTTTTTTTGGCATTGAAGGACATAAAAGACCAAAAGTTTTTCAGCACAATTAGATGGCTGTATACTTTTTCATGAAATAACTAATTTTAATTAGTACATATCATGAATGCAAATATATACTAAAGTATATTCGATAAGTATACCAGATGATTACCAAAGTATTTCAATTTCACTTGTAATCAGCTTATTCGCACACATGTTTAAGTAGATTTGCACAATTTATGCTATCTCTGAAAAAAAAATTCATACCAATATTGCATATGCGCAACCGATAATTTTTTTTTAATTTGTAAGGTTTAAAGAGTGTGTATGTGGCTATATCAGGCATGATGGTCACTTACAGTATAGCATCCATGTGAAGGGTTTCTGAATTATTAAGAAAGCTTTGAGCTTGCTCCTGCCTTGTAATACCTTAGTATTAGTGTCAGGGTCCAATTTACGTATGTCCTTGCCATTCATCACATTTCTTCATGCCTCAGCCATTCCCATGACATTTTAACAGGTTTAGATATTCGAGCACTTTGTAAACAAAATTTTCAGTCCTCGTAGCAAGTAACTTCCCACTACATGAACCACACACAAAAAAAAGATAAATGACAAAACCAAATTTGTGGGATAAAAACAGCTTTGTTTGGACAATTGTTCATTAGTTAGATTCAGGAGTCATACTTCTACTCAGTAAAACTAGTACACAAAGCTCAATAAAAAAAAAGTTTCGCGGTACTGGTGTTCTTCAAAAAAGGTACCCTGAATTTTCAGTTGAAATTTCCACACAATGCTTCAAATGGCTCATCCGAACATTTCCATGGCACAAGCTTGCTCGTTCGTGTTCAGTACTTAGCTTTGTTTATTGCTCAGAAGTTTCACAAGAGCACATAATTCTCAATGTTTTGTTTCATGTGCTTCCACCTGAACCTTTGAAAGAATCTTGTACGTATATGCATGAAGCAGTCACCACCAGACAACTACGTGTCACCTTAGTCGTGTACCTGAAACAAGAGTAGCTTGAATTTTCATCTCAAGTTAACACGTAACGCTTCAAGTGGCTCATCCGAACATTTGGTTGGCACACAGTTGGTCGTTCGTGATCAATACTTGGCGTTCTTTATCGCTCAGAAGTTGCACAACAGCACATAATTCTCAATGTTTTGTTTCATGTGCTTCCATCTGAACCTTTGAAAAGAATCTTGCACGTATGCGTGAAGCAGTCACCCCCAGAGAACTACGTGTCACCTTAGTCGTGTCCCTGAAACAAGAGTAGCTTGAATTTTCATCTCAAGTTAACACGTAACGCTTCAAGTGGCTCATCCGAACATTTGGTTGGCACACAGTTGGTCGTTCGTGATCAATACTTGGCGTTCTTTATCGCTCAGAAGTTGCACAGCAGCACATAATTCTCAATGCTTTGTTTCATGTGCTTAAGGTAAAATATTAACGCAGCTTCGCGCTAGTGGTGCCAATCCTGAAGGAAGTGCGCAGTTGAGCAGCCTTCTTTCTTTCTCTTCGGTTTTCTCTTTCTTTCCTCTTCTCTTTCTTTATTTTTCTCTGTTTCCCTTTCTTCTGTTTTTCTCCCTTTGTTTTTACTGATTTCTTCCTCTCTCTTTATTTATTTCTTTCTCTTTCTTCCTCTTTGTATTTTTCCTATTTTTTTCCTTTCTTTCTCTCTCTTTCTATTTTTTTGTTTGAGTCCTTTTTTATATTTTTTGTACATCGTATTGCCTGCGTTACGCCAAGCGACGACAGCATACGACAACATATGACAACCCGGTCCCCTAAACTGCCCCGCTTTTAATATCATCATCAGGGCGCTCGAAGAACAAGAGGAGGAAAGCTTCTCCTTGGCGTGAGCGCGTGCTCAATATGCGACAGATGGCTTTACTATTAGCGGTTTTTCCTGCGTTACGTTAAAGCTACGACAGCACACGATGACAGTATGCGATGACAGCATACTACAGCCCGGGCCCCTCAATTGCTCCGCACTTAAAAACTCGCACACATTTTCCCGTAAGGGAGCCCGGAGTAGTATGCGAAGCACTCGGGATCGTTCTTACGGTAAATCACCCGTGACATTGCCCACTCGCGCATGTAAATGAGTGACAACGCGTGTGTACAGTATATACAATGTGTTTTTGCCGTTATTGTCGCCGTTGCCGCTTTGCCTTTCGCGGGCGAGAGCGCGTTCCCGATCGTTTTCATCCATGGCAGAAAGAGAATTTGCGGTCTGGAACGCGCTTATTCTTTATCGTCTTCAGCGTCATCGTCATCGTCATGACGTATAGTGGGTACCTTGCATGTGCTATGCCGTGATGGCAGAAAGAGAATGTGTGGTCTGGAACGCGCTTATTGTTCATCGTCATCGCCATGGAGTATAATGGTTACCTTGCATGTGTTTTGCCGTGATGGCAGCGTCATCGTCATCTGGCCACGGCGGACAATGGGGGAGCAGAGCTCGTTCATAAGATGCTTCGCATCTAATACTTATGTGCGCATTCCCAGGCAAGAGGCGATACCTATCAGTCAGTTGCGCTTGATGGTCAACGTGAGAAATAACTAGTCATTCTCTTGACTTCACCCTTGTGTTTTCACGTCTTGTCGTTTTAACATGAATACCTACTAACTAGGTCAGTTATGGTTATTGTAAGTTTTTCATGGCCTTTACTGCTCTATTTATTTATGGACTTACTCGAGTAAAAAATGGAAGGAAAAAAATTGCATTAAGCCATCTTAATATATTACTTATATATTTCATTTATCTATGCACAATGTAGTAGGCCCAAGACTCCACGAATATGCTATCTAGCGAGTTGGGTCATCTCCCTTTAAGGCTGTAGGACTCCGCAGCATTGAGGTCAGGCAGCACTCTTGAGACTTCTGGAGGAATGAAAGATATATGCGCCAACTTCCGGGAATCTATTCTCGATGTGTCCATCTAAAAAAGATGTCCACAGTCCATTTCGGTAGGCCCATTCAGTTACTCGAAAAAGCGGTTGGCCGGAGTGTTTGCTCTTGACCGCGTCGATGCATCCGACGCGGTTGTGTAGTGATTAGGGTGCTCGACTGGTGACCCAAAGGTCGCGTGTTCGATCCTGGCCGCGGCGGTCGCATTTCGATGGAGGCAAAATGGTAAACGACGGCAGATGTTCAATGTTTCCGGAGCCCTTCACTACGGCGTCCCTGAAATGATATCGTGGTTTTAGGACGTTAAGCCCCAAATATCATGTATATATATACCGTAAAATGGGGTTACTTTGTGACTGCAGGGGTTACTTTGCGACACGCGGTCGGTTTTCTGTAATTTAAATCTCGCGCCACGACCAGGCGCCGCCGAAAAGCTATAAGCGACCCAACAAGCTCGCCTGACATGCCGTGCCACTTAGCGGCAGCCGGACAATGTTCCCACGCTCCGGAGCCACTCTAGACGCTGACATGTTCAATGGTGTTTTAGCGCGCATTGTTGAAGCACCGTAAACTTTGTGCGCTCGACCCGTCCGCACGAGAAAAACAGCGAAAACAGGTATGTACTTGTGATTGTAAATATGTAGGCTAAAATAAACTGTAATATAAACTTAATCAAGTCACGTCTATTGAAGTTTATAGAAAGGAAACTGAAAAGTTGATACTTCGCGGGTTAACTTTGTGACACGCCTATTGTCACACAGTTACCCCACTCTGTTTTAGATGCGAAGCATCTTATGGCGGGGGCTTTGTCCGTCCCTCCCTCACGCGTCCGGTCACTTTCATGAAGTAGGGAAGCACCCACTATGCGAACCAGAACACTGTAGTACAATAAGGCCGTCAACCACCACCAGTCACCAGAATCATGGCCGAGAGCACAGAGTGGCTGCTTAGCAATGGCTAGGCAGGAGGTGGGTGCAAGCAAAGAATAACACGCACTACCGGTGGTGTCTGTCGTCCAGGTTGACTCCGTTCCTTGATCTTGCTTGCATGTGCTTACGGGGGCGTTGTCCGTCCCTCCTTCCCGCGTCCCGCACCCCCCACAGCGCATGCGCGTCCCCTCCCCCTCTCTCTCCTACGCTCACCCCCTTTCTGTCCTCTAGGAATCCTCTACTCTACGGAGCGGCTCCCGCGTCCCACACCCCCCACAGCGCATGCGCGTCGCCTCCCCCTCCTAGGGTTCCCCCCCCCGTTCTCTCCTTTACGGAGCGGCGCGCAGGACAGGTGGTGCGGCAGCTGCATACTCCGCTGGGGGCGCCACGGTAGTTACGCGGTATGAAAATGACGGACTGCGCCTCATTCTCTCTTCTGTGCAGCGCCGCTATGAGCGCCCGGGCCGCGAAACGACAGCGGCGACGTTTCTCCCCGCTCAAGCTAACCATCCAACCATTGCTTCGCATCCACACATGGTTCCCTTTAGCGGGAGATGGGGAAGTTTTTTTTTCTTTTTTAATTTAATTTATGTGTTGTTTTGTTGAAAGGAGGAAGATGCTCAGCGCCCCAGCGGGGAAAAGCATATCAGTTGCCCACGTAGAAGAAGCGAGCAAGACAGGAAAACCGACAACTGGAAAGAAAGGCAGCTCTTCCTCCGGTATCAGAGCTAGACAACCTAGGAAGATGTCTTCTCTTGACGACAGCCCAGAAGAAAGCACTGACAGCGATTCTACATAAAGCAAATAAACTTTTGATGGGGTAACATTATACGCCAGCCCTTTTTTTCCCAATCATATTCAGCCAAAAACAACGTTATCACAAAGTTGCCCCACAAGACGGGGCAACTTTGTGACAGCTTTTAACCTTAATATAGCCGTTTGTATTGAAATGCGGATTTGTAGAACATACTGTCGTGTGAGGGAATGTTTCAGCAACGTTATGCCACTATTCATTCGCCTTTATGTTTATAATTGTTCAGCGAGAGAATGAAAACGTACGAAATCTGTCACAAAGTAACCCCATTTTACGGTATATATATATATATATATATATATATATATATATATATATATATATATATATATATATATATATATATATATATATATATATATATATATGTATATATATATAACCACGTCGATGCACCGAACCTGCCTACACATATCCGGCGTAAGAAGAAAGTGGACGAAATTTACAGGAACAGGAACTTGTCAAGTCTGAACTTGCATATGAATGTGTCCCAGATGTTTGAGAACGACGCAGGGAAAGCGTATCGACCTTCACAGGTGAATTAGACGGGCGGCCGCATTAAACATAATTCGATGGCTTACGCAATCACAATTGATACTCAGCCTCCGAGAGGTCTGCCCAAAAGCGGAATGTCTGGGCGCTGCTTTCGTTGCGTTGAACCGCATTCCGTCCCTCTCATAAGTGCAGAGAGTTGTGAAAGCTTCGTGACATCAAAATGACGTTGCGGAAGAAGAACCGCAAACAGGGAGCGCACTGGTCACCGAACTCCAGCCAATCAGCTGCGGCCGAAATGGAGAGTCCACTAGGGGGACACATCGAGAATAACTCCCAAGCCATAAAAAATGGAGCAGGAGCATGCTGGAAACTTTGATCAAAGCTGGGAGCAGGAGAGCGGAGTGGCGTAGGAGGAGGTTTGTTTGTCGACGCGAGGCGCGCGCTCGTGAACCTTTCTTTTATTTTCACATGAACTCACCAAGAAAAAGGTAAACAAACAAGAGCATGATGGGAATTGTGACATGAGCCCGAAGTGGTAGTGGCTTCAGAGGAGGTTGACTTGTAGATGCTAGGCGTGCTCTCGACTATTTTAGATGTGAAGCATCTTATGGCGGAGCTTAATCCGGTGTGCGGCGTGACATCCCTTACTGCGCATGCGCAAACCCTTTCAAAAAAAATAATAAAAAACCTCCTTTCCCCCTCTCTCTCCTCTACGCATCCCTCCCCGCGGCAACCACACCCTCACTGCGCATGCGCCTCCCCTCCTCTCTCCCCTCCTACGCTCTCCACTCTCTCCTCTAGGCATCCCTGCCCGCGGCGTCTACACTCCCACTGCGCATGCGCGTCCCCCCCCTATCTCTCCTCTCCTACGCTTCCCCCCTCTCTCCTCTAGGGCATCCCTGCCTGCGGCGTCCACACTCCCACTGCACATGCGCGTCCCCTCCTCTCTCTCATCTCCTACGCTCCCCCCTCTCTCGCCTCGCGACGCCGACGCAGGCAGCGTCTACTAGCGAGTTTCTGTTTAGAAAAAATTTATTTACACTATGTACAGAGCAAAAAATATACATGACATATCAGTGTTCAGGGATACATTCACATTTTCACAATTCTACATCACAAAAACTAACACTTGCGCATAGGGCGAACAGCGAAAGTCTGATCAACATAATAACAAACGCACATGGCTCACAATTGACACAATAGAGAACAGTGTTTCTTGGTTGAAAAAACCGACTGCTCGCGCTGCACAACCGTTCACTGGCCACTCCGTATATATGGCAATGGATTTCGACCTGCAAGGTGGTGCCGGTGGGAGATTTCTCCTGTGCGTTGTTGAACAATAAAAATTCGCAGCGTGCGCGTTAACTAAAAGCGGACTGCGGGTCTCTGTGTCCAGTCGGAGTCATCTGTCTCTCATTGCCCATTAGCAGCGATTGACATGTTCCAGCAGGAAACACCTCTCCATCACTGCGTGCTTTGCGCCTCCCCAGGTTTCTCTCCTGCGCAACGCTGCGATGAGCGCCAGCGTCAACGCCCCGCCAGTGTAAGCGTTAGCGCCCGCTGCTTCACATCTACACATGGTTACCTTTAGTGGGAGATGGTGTAATTTTTTCCCTCTATGGTTAAAGCGCATTCCGTTCCTCTAATTTGAGTCAGACGTTCTGAAAACTTCGTGACGTCATAATGACTTTCAAGAAGAAGTATCGGAAAGGGGAGGGCGCGCAGCTGGCCGAGCTCCCCTCCGGTCAGCGGCGGCTGAAAGGGAGAGTCCATTACACCGGAACATCGAGAAAAGCTTCCCAGTGAAGTGATGTATGCCCCGATTCCCCGTTCGGGTTCAAATTAAAGACTGTCGGCGGCGCGCCGCAATTATTGGGCGGCGGCGGCGGCGGCGCGCCGCAATTATTGGGCGGCGGCGGCGGCGGCGTCGTCACTCTGGAAACTTCGGCGGCGGCGCGATCGGCGTGAGCAAAAACAGGCAGCGGCGGCGGCGTAGGCGCGGCGGCGCACAGCTCTAGTTTGAACTCATGAATTCTTATGTGTCGCTTTGACTTCACTATGCTAACATTAATATTCCCTCATGATAAACAGTGGACCCTATGTCAGCTAGGAGTTCCATAGGGAGGCATACTGGAGCGTTTAATTTTAATATTAACAATATCGTCAATATCCATATTACTCATTATATGTTATTTACACTCATGGCACCGATAATACAGTTGTGTTTGAGAGCTGTGCTCTAGGCGCGCTTTCCTGCGTAACCGATAGACCAAAGGAAGGACGAAAGAGAGAGAGTGCGAAGTCTGCAGCCCCCGCCCCCCTTCTGATCCTTACGGTCGGATTTTGTGCGCATGCAGGGCTGGAGACGTGCACTGCGGCTGGCTTCGATTGTCGTAACGGGGCTGTAGGCGTTTCGCTTCGTTCGCGGCGCCTTCAACGCACATGGTGGTGTGCGCTGCACTCGAGCGCTCGGCGTTTCGCGACGCCTGCAACGCACTGCAGAGTGGTGTGCGTAAAACGTAAGTGCTGGCAGTTACTGTGGCAATATGTTACGAATCTTACATTGCAATGCTACAACTGCGCAAAGCCAGAACTTGTTCTACCA